>NW_017547290.1:2137998-2238709 GCF_001854935.1 Bemisia tabaci
AAGCTTCAAAATTTCTGTTGGTTTTAAAGCGCGGCGAATCAAGAAATCAGCGAGCATTGAGGTTCAAATAAAGTTCTTCTTACGCTGATTTGTCAACACTGTATGAACAACTCGAATAGTGGGATAAGCAGTTTTCTTTGGTACTGGAATTTATTTTCCTCAGGGAAACCACAACATTTAGGAGGTATATTTTACCAGATAATACCAATTCCTGGTTCACAAAATTATACAACATTGCCCACCCCCCCCATAAAAAAATTAGTAATTAGAGGACAAATCCTCGTAAATTCATCGATAGTTTTTGATGATAAATCAAAAAAGGTTGAAAAATATATCAGTCCAGGAATTCAGCCATTTTAAAATATTATTAATGTAGTATTAAGTATGAATTTTCAAGCTAAATGCAAATTTACCACCTTATGCTAAATGATACAGTCAAATTGACTTCAAATTCGTAATTAGCGACCCAAAGAACCCCTAGAAACATATATAATATGTCATCATCAGTGATATTCTAATTAATGCCACCTAGATCGGGCCCTGGAACCAATGTGCGGCGCGGCGCGCGGCGCTTAAAGCAACTATTTCGCAACTGAGGTGTTGCACAGTATCATATGAAATTGGCGCTCTAACGCATCAAGTCGGGCAGGCATCCTTTAAAAGTACGAGCTTTTCTCGCAAAATAAATCAAGATACTACCGCACAAAAAGAGAGCGGTACTCCAAAAAACTCACTTACTCCTAGCATCCGTATTTAGCATAATTTGTGCATTTCAGTAGAAGGAAAAGTGACTTGATTTAGGCAGACGCATTCTTGAGTATCCCGTCAATAGAAGATTTTATTTTGAATCAAGAATAAAATCGCTGAATGGAAGTGGGTTTCTGCTTGATGTAAGAGACTTTTATTTTTATACAAGCATCTTTTCTTCTTTAAACAAGAATTATTTTCTTTATCTATTCATAAGTAAATCCTCTCGGCGGTGAATTAGAATATATTCGGATGTTCGCACAGACACTATTTTTCCTTTGTTTGAATGTCCGTAAAACAATCGAATCTTAGTGAATCAGCTTGCCTCCCCTGAAATCGATGTTTTTAATCGATTTTAAGAGGAATAACAACGTTGTCAACAAACAAAATCGCCAGTGTGAAAATGGGGCTAAAACTGACGTGGGTGTGTCGCCACACAGTGGATCGAGTCGATTAGAGAGGTCGGACATGAAATTTTTTACTATAACTGCAAATTTAGATGTTTATTTCGTCACATTTTAAACAAAGGTGCTTTTGGATGGAAATTTTACGAGACCACTGCAATCACTTACAAGACCTCAAAGTTATGTATGAACGGAGTTAAAAGCGTTTAAACAGGGTGTCTATTAAGACAGGCGTGCCAAAAATCAGTACTTTTACAGTACTTTTTTAGTACCTTCCCAAAAAATCCAATAGCTCTTCAACAGGAAAAGTCAGTACCTCTTCAATAGAAAAATTCAGAACTTTTTCAGTACCTCCACTTGACGAAATTCGAAAAATTTCCAAACTTTAGATTTCTCGCTCAAATTGAAACAAAAATGAAAAAAAAAATGAAAAAAAATTCCGGACCTTTTGCGAAATTTCCGCACTTCTTCAATACTTCCGGACACCCCTTAAAAAATCGGTACTATATCCGAACTTGTAGACACCCTGCTAAAGTTTCCAAATTTTGTCCGACCTCTCGTACTGACTCCATCCACAGTGCGCCGGTACTTACTCGGTACACCCGCCACCCGCTTGTCAACACATGGCTGTAAGTGAATATATTGGATCCTGCATTCATCTCAGATAAAATATATTTATGAGGGAAGCTAAGTTACTGGAGCCGGGATTTGCGCCGCAATTCTTTCAGTGGCGTGGCACGCTTTGCGATACATCGATAGATCCGCCATTCAAACCTATGTAAAAGGATCGATTATCAGGGTGTTCCCATCGAACACCTCAATAATCGATTTTTTACCGTAGCTTCAAATGGGGAAAAATCGATAATCGACCTCTCACGCCACTGGATTCTTTCACAAGTGACTCCGAAGGTTCGTCTCCGTTGGCGACTTCGTGACGAGCGCCAAGCCAACTTTTCCCTTCCAACTTTTTCTCAACTCCCAACCCGAGTTCATCTCCACTCGGCCTGCGCGAGTGAACCTGATCCGAATCCTGCTACTCGCCCGCGTCCGGGGTAAAGACTGCATGCTCCATGAATATTATTAGGGCCGAGTAGAGTTCCGTTATACTGAGAGTAAAGACAATGCGAATCCATTTCTGATTGGTTCCCGTATTTTGGGCCTTCGCAGTGTCTCAAACGGGAATAAAGATTAAAATTTTCATAAATTGCAAAGATTGAAATCTGGAATGGACTGAGGAATGGAGATGTTGCATGTGTAAGGAATTTGCGATTTGACTGTTGATTCTTTTGTGAAAGTTCGCGAGAAACACGATGGTGCCGCACTGGTTTTCTCTGAAATCAACTCCCAAGCTCAAAAAAGCTCTCAAAGTTGAAGCAAAATGGAGGGGATATCCCACGCTATCCTAAGAGTCCACCTCTACATCAAGACAAACTCTCCATGCAAAGATAGGGAGCAAATACATTAGCAGGGTTGCCGTGTTTTCAGTTTTGGAGTCCCCAAATAAAGTGGCAGCCCTGTCAATGTATTTGCTCCCTATCTTTGCACGGAGAGTTTGTCTTGTTGTAGAGGTGGACTCTCAGGATAGCGTGGGATATCCCCTCCATTTTAGCCGCAACTTGAGAGCTTTTTTTGAGCTTGGGAATTGATTTCAGAGAAAACCAGTGGCACCATCGTGTGTCTCGCCAACTTTTACATAAGAATCAACAGTCAAATCGCAAATTCCTCACACATGCAACATCTCCATTGCAAATACAATTATCTGCAAAATTGGAAGAAAAATATTCATAAGTTTAGTGGGCAATTCGTGTGTTATCGAAGAAAATTTGGCAACGCCTCAAGGTTCATTCGGCGTTCTTCCTTAACACAGCAGCATGGGAGGCCACGGCCCTGGTTCTCTCGAGGCACCGCACCCCAAAATTTTACGACGTTTTTGACGCCAGTTTTCTCGCGGCGTTAACGCTCAGTATCGAGGACTGCAAACTTTATTAAGTCGCGCCCCCTTCAAAACTGGGAATGCGATTCCGCTGTAATCGGGACAAGAGCGAAAAATAAGTCGGTTTTGCGGGGTGGAACAGTTGCCCTCTCGAAACGGGGACCCGCGTCGGTTCGTCGGGAGGCGAGGAGCCCGCGTTTTGCATCCGCGCGATATTGGTCTTCGAAGTTTGAATTAGATTTTCTGTCCTTGCGAACGGTCGCGACTCGTTGCGAACTTTAATTGAAACCTGACCCGCGGTGGTCCTCTCCGAAAGGAGTTTCCCGATGCTCAGACGTCGCGGAGTCGTTCGAATCTAGGTACGCGACGCGCGGCGATTCGTGATTCGTCCTCACCGCGAGCCGAGCGCATCGCTGCCAGATTGTGCTGAAAATTCAGCAAATCCAACACACGTCCCCGTTTGACTTAACTTTAAAGGTACAAGTTTTTGTATAAATCTGGCAACCTTGACCGAGCTCAAACCTCACGATTTCAGACGTCGGGATTATTGAAGATTTCTATAACGATGGGGGTGACGGGAGTGACGGGTTGTGTTGGACTTCGAAATTCCCTAACTTCGCGGGGATTTTGGATGTGAATTTTTCGGATTTTTCATGGATGCGAAAGATAAAGTTACACTACACTGCACTGGAAAAAAAAACACATTAGATCTAGAGTCCAGACACCGTACTTCCGGACAGCCCTTAAAAATCAGTACAATTTCCGGAAATTCCGGACTTTTCGGCACCCTGGTGCCATCAAGCATTGCTTTTTTCCTTCGACAAGAGAAACGAGTTGACTATGAAATAGCGACTCTCTTTCTCTTAATTTTTCTGAAAATTTCGTACACAATTTAATTTTAAAAAAAAGGTGCAAATTACAAAATGTATAATTTTTCTATAACATTCGTCGTTCTTCTGGCCGCGGAAATTTAGCAGCTCTCGAATGTTCACACAGCGTTCTTCCTTAGCACGATGTTAGCAGATATCGTTTGGTTAGGTCTGCCTTATTTTGCCGCATAAACAACAAAACTACAAAAACTACTCTTCAAAAACTGCACAACTCTTGTGTTGTTTAAGAGTAATGTAGGATTTGAAACAGAAACCATTGCAAATTTTGTGTCGATTTTGGTGCAGTTTGCGGCGAATTTAGCGCAGAAAACAATGGAAAGACGCCAACTGGTCGGCTGCAGCGCATTGGACGCAATGCGAGAAGTATTCCTCAAGTCTTGCAGGCGCTAATATACGTTTGACGCCACGTCGGCCGCTTTGTGTTGGGCGCGATTATTCGAACTCGCGTTAGAATGATAGCGACATCGAATAATAGAGTTTGAAAGGCCCATGTTTATCGCATATCTTCATATATTTAAATGGGTCGTATCCCATTCTTCTATCCCTAACAACACTGGAAAAAAAAACACACATTGGATCTTGAGTCCAGACTCTTGAAAACATTGACAAGAAAAATGACTCTTGATTCAATCAGATTTAAGCTTAAATCAAAAGGAAATCCGCTCAAATTAAGAGGCTTGGTTCTTGATTTAAGCTTAAATCTGATTGAATCAAGAGTATATTTTCTTGTCGATGTTTTTAAGGGTCTGGACTCTAGATCCAATGCGTTTTTTTTTCCAGTGTTCACTGCGATACACTGCACTCTGCTAAGGGAACACTCAAGAATGAACATTCAAGAGTTGCCGAATTTCCCTGGATAAAAGATGTGTTACTGACGAAATTTTCAGATATTACAGATTAAATTACAAAAAAAAAAAAAAAAAAAAAAAAAAAAAAAAAAAAAAAAATTATCTAAAAAATTCGGAGAAAAATATATAAAGCTTCACCTGCTTAATACTTTCTTCATCGGGGGAAATCTCGCAATGCCCGAAGGTTCTTAAGGCGTTCCTCCGTAGCCCGGTAGTAAAACCCGTAAGTGTGGCCTCCGAAGCCGTAGCTGTTTTCAGTGTACCATGCATTGAAGCATTTGGATGATTATTATCATAAGTAATTGGATTGCATTTTGCATTTAAAGTAACTAAGAGAATTCAAATGTTGCTAGGATTGTGCAACTAACATTCATTGAGTAAAATACTGAAATCACGCAGAGAATTGCATTTACAAAGGTAATTTTTGTCTTGGATTTTTAATTTATTGAGAGCAAAGATATAATGTGTTTAGATGATCAGTTTATACTTGCAAGGTAAAAGAAGTTGCCAGAAGCGGATTCAGCAATTTGGCAACACTGGCTTCCGTCCTTTCAAACCTGTATTGAATAATCGATTCTTGTCGGAGCACTTGGCCCCCATAGAATCGATACATTTCCATACGAATAATTGAGAAAAAAACCACGTTGCCAAATGTCTTGATCCGCCAATGGGAGTTGCACAATGTTAGCGACATTGGAATAGTCTTGGTTCCTTTTGGCAAAATACAATCCAATCGACCATTAGAAAAAATTCTACTGAAACGTGTAACCGGCATATTCGCGTTCGTACTAATATGAAAAGACACCCGTCCACATCACTGAAATCGTTTCTCCGGACGCCCATAAAGTAACGCGAAAAGAATTGACCTGCAGAATTTAATTGAGCCTGCAGACTGCCTCAAGTATGGGCACAGGGTACGTTGTACGGCGTACGCGTCAAAACACATCGGCCGTGCCTCGTTAGAAATGACACCCCCGCCATCCGACCCCCCTCCCCCGCTCCGCGGAGTCCTACCCCTGCTGGTTTCCAGCCCCCCGCCCTCCGATGCCGTCAATTAGGGCGGCCGGCTTTCACCCGGCGAAAGGAACAATTTGTCACCGTGCGCGCCTCGATTTGTTTGTTTACTCGCTAGCTGGAAAAATATCCCTCCCGCCGGCCGAGGGGGGAAGGGGGCGGAGGGAGGGGGGCTGTTACCCACTTTTTCGCGCGTAGCGAAGGGGGCGGGGGGCATTCATCAAACGGGTCATTATGAAAAGCTGTCATTCGGCTGCGCTGAGGTGGTGGGCGAGGGGTGGGGGGTGGGCCCGATGGACGCTGGTGGTGCGCTCCGTCGCGCGGTGGGGTTCCGACACTGTTTCCAGCGGCTGGAAATAATAATTGCAATATCATAAAAAGTTCACTAGAGGAACATTCTTGCTACACATAGCGGAGAAATAGCGAACAGGGCGATCAACCAGAGGAACAATTGGATTGCATTTTGCAAAAAGGAACCACTAGCATTGCAATGATGCTAAGATTGTGCAACTTCATCTTTTGCAATAAAATTGCGGAAATTGTGAAAAACTATGAAATTTAGATTGTAATTTTGTCTTAAATTTACAGTTTTTAGCGAGTAAAATAGAAGCTATTAATGAATAATCGGGTTTTTCCTCCAAGACAAAAGAAGTTGCACAATATTAGCAACATTGCAATGCTAGTGGTTCCTTTTTGCAGAATGCAATCCAATTGGATTGCATTTTGCAGAGAGGAACCAAGACCATTCCAGTGTGGCTAGGATTGTGCAACATACATTCTTAGCAATGAAATTTCTGGAATTATGCAAAACATTGAATCTACAGATGTAATTTTTGTCTTTTATTTATAGTTTATCTCTATACTATAAGCTCCAAGGCCTCCTAATTTGGCATAACCGGTAACGCTTAGTTCCAGCGTTCTACCGGGCCGATTTTCATGATTTTTGCGGCTATCGACGGGCAATTGTTTCTAGATGAGGTCGCTCTGTTCAGATTTCCTACATATGACCCAGGTTTTTTCATATTACGTGGTAAAGTTGGAGATTTCTCTACTTAAATAATGTAAATTTGTATTTTTTGTCAAAGTTCGTTTGGGCGTTTTACCAGGCCGATTTCCATGACTTTTGCGGTTATCGACACACTGGGAAAAAGGAATCTTAAATTTGCCGCCAAGAAGTATTTCTTCTTAAATCAAGAATTTTTCTGGCTAATATAAGCTACTTTTTTGCTTAACCCAAGCATTATTTTTCTTGTGTCAAGAAAAAGTCAGCTTAAAGCAAGAAAAAAAAATTTTCTTGGCGGCAAATTCAAGAATCATCATGCTTGATCCAAGTTACTTTTTTTTCAGTCCAGGTAATAGTTAGCCCGCCATATCCCCCTAAATCTATGAGAGACACCTGTCACAACCGATAGGATCGCTCCATACTCTCTATGTCTTCTTTGCCTATCGCTTTACCTGTCAATTTCAATATTCAGTCCCCAGGCTTTCGATCGAGCCCCCACCGTGCGGCGCCAGGATAAGGGTGCGCGAGCGGAGAGAGGTAAGAGCACGGAGTATTTCAGTCGGCTGTCAGTCAACTCTCGAACGGAACATTATTTTAGAATTAGCGGGGACTCGAGGTGTAAAACGCGTGGGAAAGTATTTCCGACGCGGCTGGTGGGGGGGGGGAGGGTCGGTTGGCCATAACTGCAGCTTTTTCAGCGAGCTAAATGAACCGTGCGTCTAAGTAACTTTTTAAGTGATCGGCGGAACTTTTCACCGTGAGGAGAGGCGTTTGCTCCGGGAATTAGGTCGGAGAAGGAACCGTTCGTTATTAAAACGCCGCAAACATCAGAAACTCATGAGTCCTGGAAATCGAGAGGGTTGGGGAGAATTGAGGCGCATGAGCATTTGAGTAACATACACCCTTTTAAGAGTGAACGGTTCATATGAGGCCGAGACGAGCTTAAATCGGCGTGCTAAGTAATATCGTCATAAGAATACCGAACGTTGTCAAATTTCTACGTATAACTGCCTTTTTTAAATAAAAATGGAGATATTGCATGTGTGAGGAATTTGCGATTTGACTGTTGATTCCCATGTAAAAGTTTGCGAGAAACACGATGGTGCCACTGGTTTTTCCTGAAATCAACTCCCAAGCTCAAAAAAAGCTCTCAAGTTGAGGCCGAAATGGTGGGGATATCCCACGCTATCCTGAAAGTCCACCTCTACATCAAAACAAACTCTCCATGCAAAGATAGCAAGCAAGTACATTAGCAGGGTTGCTGGGTCAATGCAATTGCTCCCTATCTTTGCATAGAGAGTATGCCTTGATGTAGAGGTGGACTCTCAGGATAGCGTAGGACATCCCCTCCATTTTGGCCTCAACTTGAGAGCTTTTTTGAGCTTATTCGAGCTTATACCGAGCTATTCGTTTCGGTTTAACCCTAACTTTTTGGGGGTACTAACGCAACTAATTTGAATTTTTCGTATCATACGAAAAATTGGGGTATGAAGCCACAATTATAGATCGCATTCGATGCATCAAACAGGCGAGATTGTATCAATTTCGATTGGTTCAACATGTAAACATAGCTTCAATAGTCAATTTAGAGGTCTGAGGGAATGGGTCTTGAGTGATAGATTCTTTACTTTTTTGAGTGCCGAAAGGCAATAAACAGTGAAATTTTTGGGAATTTTATCATTTTCAGCTTCTCCAACTTAAATCCCAAAATTTTTATACAAGGTTATGCTCTATTGTTTTGAGCCGAACGATACATCGATCACTATCGAATACGATCCATTAGAAATGTCCAAACCCTCCAACACCTCCGTGTTTTTTCCCCCGTGAAGTTTGCCAGAGATTCTGCGTTTCGCCGGAGGAAATTCGACAATATCCGAGGGTCCATACGTTGTTTTTCCTCGGGAGGGTGGGGGAGGAATTGGCGTGTGCGGGACGTTGGGCTGGCCGTGGGGTCGGGCAGGTCTAATTGAACGGGGGCTTTTTAAAAATTAATGCAATCTATCTCGATATATCGCTCGCCATTAAAACGCCTGCGAGCCTGGCGAGATCCCGCCCCGCCCATTTCATATCCGGTGATGCCTGAAAAAAACGTGCGGTTCTCTTTTTTAACCCGCGCCTATTCTGGCTTGCTAAGTAAAAATACCGTGAAAACATTCCAATGTTGTCAAATTTCTTCTCGGAAAATATTTATTTTTGAAGAAAGTTGAAATTTTCAGACTTTTTAGATCAAATAGATTGTATTTGGTAGTGGTTCGATGTATCGTTTGGTTCAAGACAGTAGAACATAACATCAAACAAAAATTTTAGGATGAAAGTGAGAAAAGCTGAAAATAAAAAAAATCCTAACAATTTCACTTTGCCTACATTGCCAGTTTATACTTACTAGAATAAAAAATCCATCACAATCACAAGAAACCCATTCCTCTTTTAAACCCACTCCTCGCTTTTTCCTCTTCTCCTAGTCACGCTACCTCTACGCTTCTTTAAACAGAAGTTGTTCTTCTAAAAGATTCGAATTGTGGAACAATGTTCTCAAAACTGTTTATGATTTGCACGTTTGTCAAAAGCTGCCTTTCAGCCCATTTGGACTACATTTTGCGATAAGGACCTATAATTTCTGGCTCATCCGTAAATACACAATGTGCTTATCAGGGAGCCTAATGGTACACAAACGGTTTCTAAGCTCAGCTAAAAACTGTAGTCCCTAATTGCAAAAGGTGGTACACTTGATCCTACCTGCTTCAACAGGGTGTCTAGTTTTTTTTTTTTCATTTTGGGAAATACTGATGAAATCCTGATTTTGACTGCTAAAACCTGATTTCAAAATTTGTCCAAATCCTGATTTTGTGCGGAGGAAAATTAGGCGAATGTACTTGTAACTTCGCAAAAATAGCTCGATAAAAAATATCCGATCAAACGGCCGACTTTTCTCAAATACTGATTTTACGACCGATTTTTCCTCAAATCCTGATGAAATCGGGATTAAATCCTGACTGCCCTTAAATCCTGATAGAATGAGAAAATCGGAAAAATCCTGATGCTATAGACGCCCTGCTCAATAGATAAGTTACATAAGCTTTTTGGATCGCATTTGACTGATCGGAACTAGCTCGAATGCAGTGTTATAAAATCGTGCAATTTACCTTAGCTTCAAGAAATAATAGTTTTATGTACAATGATACACATGCCACGGTGGAATCCCTTTAAAACTGTGACTTCTCTTGCGTTGCGAAATTAAAATTATTTGCTACTCTAGGAATTTTTTAATGTCAATACGAAGATGCACGATTTTTACAAAGCTCTGGTCGAGATGGTTCCCCTCTGTTAAATGCGATCCCTTTCACAAAAACATATTCAAATCCCTACCGTCGTTGTTTGAAAGTTGACGATTTTTTGCAACAATAGTGGTTACTGGGGCGTCTATTTTTAAACTAGTAAATCAGAGGGACAGCCATACATCCCTGTCAGTTCAAGCGTGCCAATTATCGGGGGCATCCCACATAAATCTCAGTGATGGGTCCGATTGGTGGTGAATTATTGGGTTAAGACGGAAAGCCATTGGGTCAGTATTAATTGGACGTATTTATGCTAAAAGGAACTAAGTTACACGTAAACCGTTCGCACATAGTTCCTTTCAGGGCAAATACGTCCGATCGAACTGTTCGCAATTATTTCCGTAACGAGCATGGTCGCGATATACTAATTATTTACGACGTCATTCAATGCATCATGGATGTACGTGTGTTACTTAGGGGGGAGGAGAGGGTTTGAGTTTGCCTTCCGGAGTCTATGGAGAGGTAATTTTTGGTTTTGCAGGTAATGAAATTCTAAGCCTCTTGAATTTGAATATGAATCAAAACGTGTTAAGGTCACTATACAGGGTGACCCAGAGTTAAACGGCCAGACTGCAGGAGCGTGTTCTAGGGGTCGAATAAGACTTTTTTGTTGTATATAAATTCCCAAAGTGCCCCAACTCGAAGCTACGCCCCCCCCAAAAAAAAATTGGAAAGTAAATAGTTTTTCCTGAATTTTGGCAACGGTTGTGAGCCAAATATCATGAAACTTTGGGCCTCCATGTGGGTAATTTTATGCTCTGAATTTATGAATGATCTAAAAAAATCGAAATCTCGATTTGAAGAGGGGGTTTAGGTGAGTTTTGGCTCCTGCAGTCTAGCCGTTTAACCCTTAAACACCCTCTTTTGTAAATTACCAGACGAATTTTACAATACACTGCAACAAGGAGGACTTTCTTCAAAAACAGCTTTGTGACCTGTATTGATAATTATTATTTTACAAGTAATTTTCGTCAATTTTTCGCTCCTTGTTAATCGTGTGGGTTGCGTTCCATCTAAGTAAAGTCAGATTTCAAGATAATAAATCCTAGAAATTTGACAATCCTCTAAATAAATTTAACCAGTTCATAAATCGTCATCAGAAACTCTGTCCGGAATTTATCCGCAAACACCTCCCCTCCCACAAGCTACGAGCAGGAGCAGCCATAGAACGACCAACCCAATATTTCTGACGTCTAACTCTTTTGTGTAACACTCTTTCATAACGGTCGAAAATCCGATTTAAAAGGCTCTTTTGTTCCAATCACGACACCACTTCGAAATAGTCGGGGCAGAACGGCTCACAGTGGCGATTCGATAAGAGAAATCGGACATTCAATTTTTGGCTAAAACTGCCAATTTCGACGTTTATTTCGTCACATTTTAAATTTTAAGGAGTGCGTGCAGTAGGAAATTTCACGAGAAAGCAATGGAACCACTTTCATAACCTCAAAGTGTTGTATAAGCGGAGTTATAAGCGTTTAAAGTTTCCAAATTTCGTCCGACCTCGCCTATTGACTCGATCCACTGTGCGGCCATATCCTATAACCGCGGGTGCGAATTTCTGCTGCCGGACGGACCACAAAAATCCAGGAACGCCCGCCCCTGGTGCGGGGCTTCCGGAGGCGCGAGTGGCGCGATCTGGCGGCCGGGGCGGAAGCAAATGATGCGATTTATCTGTGCGTAGGAGGGGGCGAGCCCGGGAAAGGACTATTAGGCCCGTAACATATTACGCATACCAAGCGAACAATAACGACACAAAATATTTCATTTCGAGGCGGGAGTGCGGTGAATTTCGTAAATCTTGATAAGAGTAACACCTTCATCCGGGCCTTGTTCTTTCCGCACGCGTTTCCGCGGATCCTCCGGGTGATTTATCAACAATTATACCCTCGCTTTTGATTTATCGGGTTTTTTAACCGACTGGATAAGAGCCCGACGCCCACACCGATTTGAGTTTTTTATCTTTTTGTTTATGTACCGCGTCCGTTGGGATCTAGGGAAAGCGTGCTTGGCGATGACTCGATTGATCTGCCATTTAAAGCAAAGGAAAATAATCGATTATTAGGGTTTACCATGGCAATCGATTCAAAAACATTAGTTCAAATGGAAAAATATCGATACTCGATGATGGAGGGAGCTCTGTCTTGGTGACAAATCTCCAATATCAAGGGTTTAGGAATTCCCACGCCTCTCCAGATATTGCTGTCTCCGATGTCTTTAACGACTGTTCTTGGTCGAATTTGTAGCCGGCTTTTGAATCCCTCGGACTTAAAATAGGACTGTATGATTTACAGTTCTTCTACGATCGACTTTAAGATGAATGTTCCTAGAGGAGCGTTTAAGTATTCTACAGAGCACTTGGAGGAATTGGTTTTTGTTTGTTTAACAGTGAGATGCGAGGAGGGCTGCCTCCTTGGTAGCAACAAGTGTTCAAAAAATTTAAAAATGATGGAATTCTTTAATGAAAAACAAATCTTGAAAAAACAATTGACGTTTGACGACGTAGGGAGCCCTTATCCGGTGTATTTTTTAGGTAGTATTTACGATTATTACATTTTCAGTGAAAAATGCTTGGAGAAAAGCGTTTAGAAGATCTGCTGTAGTTATAAAATGTTTATAAATTTTTAAATGATAGCGTTAAAAAATCTATAAAAAATTCATGGTGGTTTGAAAAAGTTCGATTGAATTTTTTACCACGCAAAGTCAATGAATGCAAGCGAGAAAGTCCTAAATACGTTCGTATTTTGCGTACGCATACTTTTTTCTCTAAAATGATCCAAACATAGTCGCTCCGTACTACTGCAATATGAATTGAGTTAAGTATTGCAGGGTTTCAAAATCTCACCTCCTACTTTAGTTTTTTGATGGAAACCAACCAACATTTTAGTTAACAATTATGTGGAAATAACTTTCACATGAACGAAAAAAAAAAAAAATTGTTGCCTTTATAGTAAAGTGACGTTTGGAGGTTGACACGTGCTTAAAATTTAACGTCTAAATCTTCTTCTTCTGTTAGTTTAATGGCATATATTCCTTATGTGAAAATCTCCAAATTTAATGTATTAAGTCCTTGTCCTAACTTTTAATTTTGCACTGCCTTTTGTGACCCCTACTTTTTAAATTTTTAAATTCTGTACCATATTTTGGTCTCTCCTCTAAGGTGTTAATGACTAAATCGTTAAAAGCACCAAATAAACGTATCTACCAACCAACCTACAGTCATCTAGAGACAAAATTTCATACTTGATATTATAAAAAATGTCGGGGTAAGGAAATGTTCAATATATGGGGTAATTTGTTTGTTCAAGCCGTCACTATTTTCACGCCTAAAGACCCTTCTAGGCGACTTCCTAATCTCTAAATCAGTCTTCTACTGATGATTTCACGCTGAATTACCTTACACTGGAAAAAAAAAAACACATTGGATCTAGAGTCCAGACTCTTAAAAACATCGACAAGAAAAAATACTCTTGATTCAATCGGATTTTTGCTTAAATCAAGAACCAAGCCTCTTAATTTGAGCGGATTTCCTTTTGATTTAAGCAAAAATCTGATTGAATCAAGAGTATTTTTTCTTGTCAATGTTTTCAAGAGTCTGGACTCTAGATCCCATGTGTTTTTTTTTTCCAGTGTAGGGGAGTAAGAATCCACGCTCATGACAGAAATGAGACTCTTGCAGGTGGTCGTGAACTTTGGCGAGCCCTAAAAACGGAATAAAAAGTTGCATCTGGTGTAGTCATCAATCACGAGGCATTCGTTTCTGCTGATTAATCACGGCTGATGAAACTTTTGAAATCAACGCATATTCGACCCGCGAGTCCTGCGGGGAGTTTTTCGTTAGGCCGGACGCGGCTGACAGCCATTGGGAGAAGGATAAATGATGCAGCGGAACGGGGTGTAGGAAATGAAATTCGACGGGAGATATCACCGCCCCGGCAAAACAAGAGGACGTTTTCATTGTCGTCACTCGAACTTCCGCCGACATGAAAAGCACGGTTCACATTGTCATCAACGGAGGCTCAAGGCATCACCGACTCATTTGCATGATACTGCCGGGCTAAGGAAAAACGCCGTATGTACCTCCGGGCGTTGCCAAATTTCCTTTAATAAAACACGAGTCTCCTGGTAAACTTATGAATATTTTCTTTTCGATTTTTTTAGATACTTTTGCTTGCAATTTCATCTAAAGCATGGTGTCTAGTTTTCTTGGCAAAGCTCATTTCCTGATGTTTCCCTGATTTTCCTTGATTTTCAGGAGCTAATTCCCTGATGAGAAACCGAAGTTTTCTCCCGCTTTTCCGGGATTTTCTTGGGGAAAAGAATATAATTTGCCAGAGTTTTAGATATGAATATCGATTTTAATTAATCTTACAGCCATTTCTTTGGCGCACGTCAGATTAGACCGCGGTGGTTGGAGAAGAGATTACCGGCTTCTGGAATAGATTCCCTGATTTTTCCCTGATTTTCCCGGTAAATTTTCATTCCCTAATGAGTCCCGGTTTTCCCCGGTTTTTAAAAAACTCGACACCATGATCTAAAGTTCCTGAAAACTTCGAGGAAAAATATTCATAACTTTCCTCGAAAATGAACATTTTATCGAAGGAAATGTGGCAACTCTCGAATGTTCATACGGCGTTCTTCCTCAGCACGGCAGAGCACGGATGTGCGTTTAATTTATTTACAGCAGAATTTTGTGATAACAATAACGGCTCGATCTTTGATAGGATGTGTCATCGGTAAAATGGGTCGATTGCGTTCGTCCCAGAATCTAGGTTTCGTAGTTGATGGCGACGCTAAAAAATGATAGCACGAGGCTCAACGTCATATACCTACCTTGTAAATAAACGTAAAACTTACTTTTTGAAAACTGTGTACATGACGTCAAATTTTTACGTTATATACTCATGCTGCACCCCACCGATTCGGCCAAGATGGCTGACAATAATAATTTTTCTTATCGAATCGGCAGATGACGTTATTCTTTGCATCAATACAAAAGTCTTTAAGTCGATTCATTTGTTCAACTGGAATTGAGGGTTGTGACTGATAGTTTTAATGTTTAAGGTGTCATCCAACTCACTACTGTAAACTCAAGTTGGCTAAAACATTAAATTAAGTCATACTTATATTCATTCTGATTTGTTTGACGTTGCTTTATCCTTTTTTCTCACAAAAATTTTCCTATTTTTCTCATATTTGCAGCGGACGTCAACTGATGTGGCAATGACTCTTAAAAAGCATATTTCTAGTGATGAAAACGAAATTATTTAAATGTTACGTTGAGGAAAACACTTGGTGCGTTTTTTTTTTCTTTATTAATTTTAAGCGCTTAGCTGATAGGGGGTGCTTTTTGATTTCAGCCGGCCTATAGAATTCTAATATCGGCTCATTCGAACCTTACCGGATAGGAGCCCCACATATTTAGAATAGATTATTCTATGATGCCTTTATTTAATGCTTCTGATATTGAACCACGGAGGACAGAATAGTTTCCTCAGAAAGATAGGAACGTGTATAGACGATTTAGAAATGGACGGAGTTAAACGGAAAGGAACCGAGCCACATCGGGATCGAACCGAGAAAAAGAGGTTTAAAGTTAAGCTCCTGCATAAGACTCAATGTAAAAGATAAACTTCAAGTTCAATTTCTGCAAAATTTGCTCCAACAAAAACTTTGAATTTTTGGCGATAGATAGTAGAGCAGTGGTCGAGTTCAAAACCACTCATAACTCAATTTTTTCCAAAATGTGGGTTGGTTCCTTTCTGCTTAACTCAGTCCAAATATTGGTTTTTCATTGCAAAATTCAGTCCGACTAGGTAAATGAGGTACGGAGCCAGAATGATTACTCTGAAGATATTAAAATGTAGAGAAAAATGGCGAATCTCACAAGAAAGATAGCAATTTTGTAAGACTCACCGATAGCTATTGCATTACAACCGTCAGACGGTAAACACTTCGAATATGAGAAAAGTTGGTAGATGGTTAGGTCTCTTACCTGAGAACAAAAAACAAACGATCCAAAATTAAAGTCATGATAAAGATTGTACATTTCATAAGAACCAAGCGTTGCGGAAATATAACAGACAAAGAAGAAAACTAGAAAAGAGTCATGATCAACTTTCGGCTGAATTCATGCCTTCCCTTAAAAAGAAAATGAAACAGCCGAAAATTGTTTAACAGCCCAAACATGGGCTTAAATCTTATTTTTTACATTAGTCCTTTCAGAGGATGATCACTAAGCGCACTAAATGTGACTCAGTTCCTTCAAACCAACCTCTAATCTCGAACATGTGGCATTTTATAACACTGCTGTGCTTAGGAAAAACACCGCATGAGCATTCAAATTATGCTAAAGTTTTACTGAGGAAATATGTATTTTTTAAAGAAAATATGAATATTTCTCTTTGGGAAAAATGTGCATTAAATTATGAACAAAATATATTGCAAAATTGGGAGAAAAATATTTACAAGTTCCCCGGAAAACTAGTAATTTATCAATAGTATTTTGCAACATTGGAAGGATCATACGGCGTTTTCCTCAGCACCGCAGTGTAGAGGAGGGAGTATTCTTCATACTCGTGAAACAATTTCAAATAGTGGATGATCGAGTACGTAAACTTTGAATTTCCCTGAAAGTTGTAAACAAATCTTTCTACTTCTCTGCCATGGAAATCTCTTAACAAAGATAAAAATGTTTGTATTGTTTTTACTGCATCACAAACAAGTCCTTGCAAAATGATATTTGTGAGTTTTGGTGGAAGGTCTGAAAAATATCACAAGTTTTAAATTACCTTCATTCCTATTTCCATTAAATCATTTTTATTGTGACTGGATTAAACCGAAGGGTGTTTCAGGGGTTTCAGCGTGAGTTTTAGCTTATCAAAACACACTATTCCTGCCGTATCGGTGTAAAAGGCCTCATTGAAATTTCGGTAATTCAATGCGTTGTGCTGAGAATCTCCGTCCGTTATTTGTTAATTAACAAAGCCAATTATTTTTCGGTTGATAAGGGAACGTCCCTGGCATTTCATTTGTTTTACCTTTATTACTCGTAGCTATTTCGTGCCGTTAATTAATTAATGTCAACTGAATTATAACATTATCTTCTTTCGATCGTAATACAAATTTGCGGTGTGGGGATTCTTTTAAACTCCGAAAAATTATCAATACATGAAAATAATTTATTTTAAAATTGAAACTGATTGTACATCGGTAAAACGATTTACAAAAGATGTTCTTCTCATCTTTCTGGCACCTCCCTTCCACGTAAGGTAGATCCATTCTTTTAATACACTAAAAACAAGTTATAAGCCACGAAGACATACCTTCGGTCCGTTTTCAGCTCAGAGGCCGAAAGTTCCGGGTGCTGGATTGGAGCTGTAGCTTCGATCGCTTCGGGTGCTACGCCCGGAACTTTCGCCCTCTGAGCCCGAACCACGGACGATATGTCTATATAACCCGTACGCGGGAAACATGAAAAATCGTGTTGTATTAGACGCAGATTGCGAGCTAAGGAATAGATTTCAGACTTTCTTGACGTGCCCAACGATATTTTCGTGTGATTTTATTCATAAAGAGTACATTTGTTTGGCTGTATCTCTTGCGTGAAACAGACCCATTTAAATTCGTATCTCGTCTAACGGTTGATTCGGCTGTGTGTGCCGAACAATTACACAAAGTCCTGCATGTCACCCAAATATTCCGGTATTTCCGATACATCCGTACTTTCTTCTCTCAGTGCACTGAGGTGGTGCACCTCGAGGTTCATATGGAACACCACTAAAAGTAGTAAAGGCAACAGATAATAAGAACACATATGCCTTAGTGATGGTATATCAGGGTGTCTAGTATTTTTTAATTTTGAAAAATACTGATATTTTTCTGATTTTTCCTAATATTTTATAAAAAATTCGTGATATTTTCATTTTGAAAATTCATGGTATTTTCCTGATTTTTCTCGACTCCTGGCACGGTAGGCAAATAGCAGTAAGACTTTCTCCGCTGAGGATATTTGCGTAAGAAAAATTCCTGATAAAACGTCAGATTCTCCGATTTTCATTATTTTTTCCTGATCGGCCAAAATTCCTGATATTTTCCAGTTTTTCCTGATGCTAGACACTTTGTATATATACCTTGGTACGGTACGAGATACCTTTATATGGTTCACAGACCGAGAATCATTAGTTCATTCACGACTATTAGTGATGTTCCATATGAACCACTAATCGGTTTTTAAAGCCATAGGTTTTTCTCCGTGCGTATCTGCAGTGAATGTTCCTCCACGTACCGAGCGTCCAGACCTGTTCCTCGCCCGGAACACTTGTTGGAATCCTGGTCGCTCAGCGCAAAGAGGTGTACAGGTTAACTGAACGCGGAATACGAGATGAGCGGTGGGACTGAAATCGATGTGTTACGGGCCGCAGGGAGGACGGGGGGGCCGAGGGGGCCCCTCCCCCCGCCCTGCAATGGACGGCTCCAACTTGTGGAGATTGCCTATCCACCCCCCCTCCCCCGCTCTTCCGTTCCATCGGGATGCGGGAGCGCCCCTAATTTTTATTCCGACTTTTGACCAAGTACGAAACTTGCGACTAATGTCAAGGGTTCATTTTCACCCCTTTCAGTTGAGCATTATTTTCAGCCGTGATATTTTTTATCGTTTCGTTCGTCTCCGCCCTTCCACCTCCCCCCCCCCCCNCCCCCCCCCCCTCGAGCGCGGGTACCGTGGTTCGTACGAGTGATTCTCAACCATGGCTTTCTCCGCTTTGCGGTGGATAGTTGTAGGGGTTTCGTTCTTCCGTCTGTGTAGCTTAATGTGCAAGAGTTCTGCCGTGCTAAATGAAAACGGCGTATGAGTATTCGTACGTTGCCAAATTTCCGGTCAGAAAATATTTAATTTTGAGAACAGTTGTGAATATTTTTTCCTTGGTACTTTCAGATTTGTGCTGACAGCAAATTTTTTCTTTTAATGCAACCAAGCTATTGCGCCTTGTTAAATCCCGTTTGTGACGTCATCCGCCGCGGTTATGCATACCATGGTTTCCTCCACCTTGAATTCATCGACCGGTGATTTACTCTTTTGCACTGATTGCACAACGTTAGACTCGGCTGAGAGCAAGATGGAAGAAACCAAGGGTGTCACTCAAGTGTCACTACCGCGATGGATGACGTCTTAAAATGAATTTTTCAAGGCGTGTTATCTCGGTTACTGAAGACGGTACTGTACTACGGTAAGTTGCTGTTTGGACGGATCTTATTATATTTAGCTAATCTGCAAGAATCCAATATCAAAACACGACTCGGTGACCAGCGCAACTGACCCATCCTATTAGACGCGATTTCTCTGTTACTATAGAACGTAGTAAGTTACTGTTTGGACAGATTTTGTTATATTCAGCTAATCTGCAAGAATCCAGTATAAAAACACGATTATGTGAACAGTGTAATGACTGACCCACTCAACAACCACGGTCAGGTATCGGAGTTCTATCAAGGTGGATAATAACATCATGCACTGAAAAAAAAATTCTCGGCGTTTGTACCTTTACCATCTCACTTTTTTTTTTACCAATTATTGGTAATTTTACCAAGACAGACTGGTAAGCTTACCTAAAAACCGGTATTTTTACTGTTTTTTTTTCAAGAAAGAATACCACTTTTATTGGTAATCAATTCCCGCTAACTTTGCCATTTTATCTCGGTAATTCTACTACAGTCGATAAAAAATATTGGCGTTTTTACCAAGGTCCAGTAAAATTACCGAGAAAGTTCAAAAATTTTACCGGGATTTCTAGGTAAAATTACCAATTCCATAAATGGTAATTTTACCAAGAAAAAACTGAGATCAAATAGAACCCTGAATTCTTGGTAATTTCACCCTTTTCTTAGTAAATACACCGAGATTTTTTTTTCAGTGTAACATCATGGCAGTTATACATTCTGCATCCGCTTCAGGACGCGCGTTTTGGTAACCACTGCCCCAAGTTCGACTGGCAGCAGCCCCAGCCGGGAGCAATTTTTCCGTGGAAACTACTCACAGCAGCCAGGATGAGTGAATATGGAGATTCGAGTCGTATTGTCTCCATCGAAACTCGAATGTGCCCCCGCCTCCCCCGCACCCTGTATCACCCCCTCCGGGTCCCTCCTGAACGTCAATTACACGCGAAACCCCCCCGTCCCTTTCTGTCCCGCGCGAGAGAGTGGTACCTTCGTAAATCCCCTTAAGCTGTTTTTTTCTCCTTTTTTTTCATGTTGAGTTACTCGACTGATCCATCAAATATGTCGCGTATTATTGTCGCGTACACGACGATTATTATGTTTGTTCGTTTGTTTATTTATACGTTAGCGCTCTCGAAAATAATTAACCCTGCGCCTGGTTGATGCGTGAGACCCCGATTCAGTAGATACTGGATACGGAGCTTTCCTCGTCGAATTGTTGAATAGTCTCATTTCATCGGATGAGTCGATTTTTTTTCAAAAGGTAACAAGTCCTTCATAGTGCAAATAGAAATACACGCAACGTAAGATTCATATGAAAATTGACTCACTGAAAAAAAAAAAAACTCCAGCTGTGGAAGCCGTACTTACAGGCTATATAGAATAGACATACCGCCCGAATTCCGGGCTCAGAGGCTGAAGGTTCCGGGTGTAGCACCCGGGGTAGTCAAAGATATGGCTCCAGCACCCGAAACTTTCGGCCTCTGTGTCCAGAATGGACGGTATGTATATATGGCCTGTAATATTTTTTTCAGTGCTTAATCCCTTACGAGGGGGAAAAACTAGATTCAATGGGCAGTTGGGCACGTGGGTGGAATTTCAAAAGGTTGAAAACTTCAGGCTTGACACATCCCCTCAAATATTCGAGTGTGACTAGTGCCTCATCATCTAGAACCATTGCTTTTCATTGCATGCGATATATCGCATCAATTGGTTCCATTTTTTCAGCTACTCGTCATTTATCTCCAATTTTGAGATCGCAATTCTGTTGTCAGGCGACTAAGGCACTCACTTACCAATTTTCACAAAGAAATTCAACGTAATAAATGCGTGGTTTTCTCAGAGAGAAAACATCGCATTCGATACGGATATCGAAACTGCACTCGAATGCGATATTTTCTCTCTGAGAAAACCACACTTTTATAACGTTGAATTTCTTTGTTAAAATTGGTGAGTGCTTTAGTCTCCTAACAACAGAATTGCGATCTCAAAATTGGAGAAAAATGACGAGTACCTGAAAAATGGAACCAATTGATGCGATATATCGCAAGCCGTTCTGACACAAAATATGGCGTCCATCGAACCACCTTAAATCTGATTGAATAAAGAGTCCTTTTTCTTGTCAATGTTTTCAAGAGTCTAGACTCTAGATCCAATGTGTTTTATTTCCAGTGTAGCATCTGCAGGTTTAAATAGTAGATCAATCTATACACATCGCAAAGTACGCCAAGCCACCGCGGCGTAAGTGGCCCGCTTTAGGCGACGAATATTTCCCTTTCTCGAAATGAATCCGATTTTCCCATTGTATCCGACTCTCCCAGATCTTCCACACAACATTTCATATTCAAGTCGGCTTACATTTCGCCGGGGGCGCATCCTCTCTGGAAACACGGCATGGCGAGGAGCAAACCATTTCCGACTTTTATTAGAATAAGCCGCGGACCCCGGCCCGGGAGGCACTCGACCGATAGCCACAGCAGCGACGTCGGGATGGGATAAAATACCGTTGATATGACCTGGATAGGGTCGCGGGAAGACGGAGCAGGGTGGATTTGCGGGCGCCGCGCCGGGCCGGGAACAAGAGAGCAAAGGAACAGGGAACGCATCGCATCGCCGCATGGGGGTTCGCGTCGGTCGAGCAACGCACAAGAGGCTCAATTTAATTGTGTAGCGAGCAAACTTTCGGGCTCTTGAACCTCTGAACCTCGCACGTGCTGAATGCAAATCATGCTTGGCCCGGGCTCGCTCCTTCGCGCTCGTGGCCGCGTTGCCAAAGATTCCCCTCGACTCGGATCATCCGGAATAGGATTCCTTTGTACTGAGAGTAAAGGCAATGCGAATCCATTTCTGATTGCTTCTCGTATTTTCGGCCTTCGCAGTGTTACAAACGGGAATAAAGATTACATTTTCACCCATTGCAAAGATTATATGTAAGCTGAAATAATGGACCGGGGAATGGAGGTGTTGCATGTGTGAGGAAGTTGCAATTTGACTATTGATTCTTATGTAAAAGTTTGCGTGAAACACGATGTGGCCACTGGTTTTCTCTGAAATCATCTCCCAAGCTCAAAAACAGCTCTCAAGTTGAGATCAAAATGGAGGGGATATCCCACGCTATCCTGAGAGTCCACCTCTACATCAAAACAAACTCTCCATGTAAAGATAGGGAGCAAAAACATTAGCGCAGTGATGCCGTGTTTTCAGTTTTAGAGGCCCCAAATAAAGTGGCAGCCCTGTCAACGTATTTGCCCCCTATCTTTGCATGGAGAGTTTGTCTTGATGTAGAGGTGGACTCTCAGGATAGCTTGGGATATCTCCTCGATTTTGGCCTCAACTTGAGAGCTGTTTTTGAGCTTGGGAGTTAATTTCAGAGAAAACCAGTGGCCACATCGTGTTTCTCGCAAACTTTTACATGAGAATCAACAACCAAATCGCAAACTCCTCACACATGCGTTTCCAAATATTAACAATTTCGTTGTCAACCGGAAAAAATAAAAAAATAAAAATGAGCCGTCGATTCGCTGTTATTGCCTAAGCCCCCGTAATGCGTATTTTTTTAAAACATATTTAAACCTTCCGGAATTAATAGTAAGGGTTCCTCTCCTCTCTAAGTAAAGATCATCCGAGTAGTAAGTGCGCATATGCTATTAGATTCCATAACGCAAAGTGTGGTGTAAGGGTGATAAACGATCCGCTGGAAAATTACCAAAACCCAAAGAGGCGCACGGCGAGGGAACAAAACTTGTACCTCCCTTTCTCGCCTATGAGTTAATGTAACTTGGCGCACTTTCGGCGAGCGCGCCCCGAATCCACTCCAACGGAAGTAATCATCCACCGGAAAGATTAAAATCCTCCCGGGGAGGGCTCGGGGAAGAATTTGGCAACGTGAGCTCTTAAATGTATTCGCTCAGGCTTGATGTTTCCCCTAGAATTTGATTCATTCCTCTCCCCCTTCCGCGGTCGGTTTCAATCTCGTTTCATTTCGGTTCATTTGTATACTCCATAAATAACTGGATTAGTTACCTAATTATTCCCTTTTCAGTGTTTTAATTACTCGCGATTCAAACTTTCGTCTTGCCTCTTTCGGAACTTCCCGATTTCGGGTTCGCCGCGCTTCGGCGCTTTTTCGACCCGCGGTCCGCTCATCGATTCGACTCCTGTTTGTGTGGAAGCCCCTTTCTTAACACTTTCAACTGAGGCGTTAACGCTAAGTGAGGAGTTTTCTAGGGGTTCGGACATAACGTCGAAGTGCCGTACGATGTACTTACGATTATATTCAGGGTAGCAATTTTTTATCAAAATCTTGGAATTTCAAAAAAGTGAGGATACCGATATTTATTTTCCGAAATTAAACGAAAGGCGAATGGTTTTTGCTCTTTGGTGTTTTGATTATTTGTCATGTTTTTTGGAACTTCGTGAAATTTCATGAAATATTTCACGGGAAGGTCTAATCTTTATATTTTTCATTTCACATTTGCAACCATGATTAGAATCCGATTGTACCCTTGTTGCCTTCCGTTTTTACACACAGAGTTTTAAAAAACACAGTTATTCTGCGATGACGAAAAACGCCAATTTTCAGCTATTTTGGGGTCCGGAGCCATGTTAAGACCCCTGTTCCGCAGCCAAGAATTGAGAAAATCGGCAAAACTCAATTATTTCTGTTAAATATGCATCGTCAACTGCCAAATATCAAAAAATTTCCCGATTCCCTGGAGGGAACGATTTTGGCCCGAATCGCAACCCCTCCTTTCCGCGATCGAGGTAACTTTGACCGAAAAAAAATCAGCGAGATCGAAGTAATTTTAAAGAAATAAATAAGCGCAGTTAATGTGATATCAACAGTACATTAACGCGGCATGTTGAATAGCTGTATGAAATACAGTACAAGAGCAGTAATGTATGCATTATTATCAATATCAAAACGCTTTTGGATTTTTCACCAAAAAAGAACGCACTTCTAATAATTTTAATCGCTGACCGCATTTGAATCATCGCGGGCAATAGCAGATACGCACGCACGCTCGCGAGCACCATACATGGCGCCTTCGACATCGCATAGATACTTCAAGCGCTACACTGTTGTACACATACGTTTCGATGTGTAAATTGCCTATACTTTGCCCGCGGGAATGGACAAAGTTTTTTGAGGTCCACACCGCGATCCACGGTTTGGGCGATCGCGCACATTTTGCACGCTTAGCTCCTCCAGAGAATAACACTGCTCGACGCGGGTCAGTCTGGTTTTTGCACAAACCAAATTTTCAAAGAGTCGGATTTTTTAAACGAAAAAGATGCAATTTTCCAGCTCGGAAGACCCATTCTTTCTAAGAATTTGCTTTTAGAAGGGGTTCCTGTCCTGTTATTGGGGAAAACTAAGCTGATCTAGAAAAACGGAGGTCATGTTTTGAATCAGGGCTGAAAATTTAGCCAAAATTATCGACAAAATTTTGGAAAATAGAAAACAAAGACTTATGCTAATCAGTGTAAACTAACGTATCTAGAGTTCTTGACCACGCTCATTCCCATGATTTCCCCCGATTTCCACGAGCTCATTCCCTGATTTCCCACGATTTTCACGAGCTCATTCCCGAATTGGCATCTGAATTCTTCACAATTTTTCCGGGATTTTCTCGGAGCAATTTGTATTATTCTCCAGGTATGAATATAGATTTTTTTCATCTTTTATTCATCTGATTGAATCAAGAGTACTTTTTCTTATCAATGTTTTTAAGAGTCTGGACTCTAGATCCAAGCGACTTTTTTCCCAGAGCTGATGATTCTCAGTTTTCCCCGGTCCTAGACACCAAGGTTAACACTCGATGAGAAAATCCTTTTCAAAATAAATACAACAATTTAAATTAATTAGAAAACGAGTATGGAACCGCGATGAACTTGAAGATAGCAGGGCAAAGTCGTTAACATTCTTCGCAGCAGCGGAAGCGGAGCCCGGACGGGGAATCCTTCACGCGCGGGGAGTCCAAAACGGAGACTGCTTTTAATTATTACATGAGTGCAGGGTAATTGAGGGCCCTTATTCCCTTCAGGCCGGAAATGAGCAGATGAACCCACATGCCTAAAACCATTAAGCTCACCGTAAATAAGAGCACAATTAAGGTACTCTTGGGAGCGCCGCGGATTGCAAGGGCTATTGAAATTGGCTACTGGGAGCCTCAAAAACATCCGACTGACCTTCACCAACACGGGACTTTAAATTTGTTACGGAATCGCAACCCTTACGTAGAGGGTAATGTAACATCGCGTCCATGATATTGGACTCCATGCTCAGCTTAGTATGTTCGGTTGCTCATCACGTCCAAGATCTTGGACTCCATGCTCATACTTTAACTAGGGATGGTTTCTTCGAAAAATCGAAGTGAGCGTAGCGTCCAAAATTATGGGATGCAGGCATTCTCTGACAATACACGATTATAGGGTCCAAAAGTGTATTAGGACAATTTGTGTGAAATAAAGGCGGAAAAACGTGTCCTCGAAAAAAATTGTGCATTATTTAGGTTTAAGTTGGTTCAAGTTAGATTGGATAAGCGAAGTATACGATGTTCTATCATGATGAACTTTAAAACCAAAGGAGGTCTGCTTGCTTTTGGACTCCATGATGCTCAAGCAAAGAAGTGAGAAGTTTAGCGATGAGCATGGGGTCAAAGATCTTGGACGAGATGAGCAGGCAAGTATATCAAGGATGAGCATGGAGTCCAATATCTTGGACGGGATGCTACATAATCCACGTCATATTCCCTGACATTTCCAGGTCTTCCCTGACTTTTTAAACTTCCCTGACATTTCCGGGTTTTCCCGCTATTCCCTGACTGTGGCAACTCTTAACAGGGTTGCCACCGAATCTAGAAAATGAAATTCCCTGACAAATTTTGGTAAAATTCCTTGAATATTAAAGATACACCAAATAGTTTCAGAGACATAATTAAAAATAGTTTTCGGGCAAAATTTGTTTATCGGAACATCAAGCCCATTCTAGAAAACAAGTACAGGTGACTTAACAATATTCCCCCCACAATTTCGTCACTTTTCATTTCCAGGTTTTCCCTGAATTTTTACAATTCCCTGGCATTTCCCGGTTTTCCCCTGACTGTGGCAACCCTGAACTTGGTACACTTTCTCCCGTTGAAAACTATACAAATTCACACCCCTTAGACTCTCCCATTTATTTTGATTTTTTACGGAAAGAAGGGGGGGGGGACAGGACCCACTCGAAGCGGCGTGGCGGCGTATGTGTCCAACGGGGAGTAAAGCAAAATCAGGGCGTCGGGCGCCATTATTTCAGGCCCTTCCAGCGTGAAATTCCGGACGAGCGCGCGGCGATAGATCCGCGCTTATGGGCAAATCAGATAAGGGACGACTCAAATGATGTGTAATAAAACATGAACCCTCGCTCCCACTCGGGGCTGATGGACTATTTTTATTTATGGGCGTTTGTTTTGTAGCACGTTGGGATGAGCGGCGCGCGGCGCGACGACAAAAAAAGATTCGCAGGATCCGAGTGTGTGAAAGCTGGATGAATAAATAAAAGGAGGATTTGTGCGACACCGACGCACAGTGCGGCCCTCCGTGGACAAAAAAAAAAAAAAAAAAATATCACAACTCGACATATGAATACTTTTTTTGTGAGTCTGTCATCTCCAAGATATTTCAGACTCACAATGATAGTTCATTTTCAAATTTTTCGCTCAAAATTACTTCGCATTTGGGTAGAAAGTGGGCGGAAAATGGGTCGAGAATCACTGGCCCATAAGAAATACGCGGGAAAAAGACGTCAATTTCAAATGAAGATTTCTCGCTTGAATCGGTTGAAACGTAAAATGCTCTGAATGGTTTAAATTTTCTCAGCTATCTGACTACAATTCTACAAAAAAGATCTTGCGACTTTCTGCGGCTATTAGAGTTATTTGAAGTAAAAAATGTGGCAATTTCGTGTGAATTCATGATTTCTATGCAGACCCTGTTGTCAGTCATAGACTTAGCGAGAAAGTCTAGCTTCTCCGCCGAAGTCTCATCTTATTTTCGAGGCCTCAATTGTATCCCGAAAGATTCTTAAATTTCAAAATCAGATAAAACGACCAAAATTACACAGGCATTGATGACTCAAAAGCGTATATCTGCCAAATTTGAGTTCTGCATGAGGTCATTTTGAGGTTTTTTGGGCCGCAATCTTGTATTTGGGATCAACATTTCATGTTTAGAGCGCTGGAAAAAAAAACCACATTGGATCTAGAGTCCAGACTCTCGAAAACATTGACAAGAAAAAATACTCTTGATTCAATCAGATTTTTGCTTAAATCAATCGGAAATCCGCTCAAATTAAGAGGCTTGGTTCTTGATTTATGCAAAAATCCGATTGAATCAAGAGGATTTTTACTTGTCGATGTTTTTAAGAGTCTGGACTCTAGATCCAATGTGTTTTTTTTTCTTTCTAGTGAGAGTAAGTTTAGCTTCAAAAACGGATTTTACGGCAAAACTTGCATATAATTCGACATTTCTCTTGTCAAAATCTCTTTTCTTTACCGTTACGAGTTTTGTTCGCTTTGTCCATTAGGAGGCCGCACTGTGCGGCGCGGCGAGCACCGGCCTCCTCGGTGCATTGCCGAAACGGCTTCATCGGCTGGAAAAAAGTTATAAATTCAAGCTAAAGATATAAACTACACCGATATTAAAGTTCAGTAAAGTATGGTAGGTGAGTTCCGTACACAGGAACGATTTACGATTTCATTCGGGACGTACTTTTGGAGTTATTTCGAAGGGTATCTTGGTCAAATTTTGTGCGCGGGTATCTGATGTTCTTCAGCGTGAAATGTTTAAAAGATTTGCTAATAAAATATCTTAGGATCGAAAATGTATCAATTGATAGATCGACTATCTTAGGTAGACTTCAAAATTGAAGGTACCTTAAGGTGACGTCATGAGCTAAACAAGTTTCCCGAACTTCGGCTTGTTTGCAAAAGGAAACTGCCAGCACGCTGTTAAACATCGACCATGTAGGTAAGTCAACAGTTTAATATTGAAGTCCTAAGAGTAAAAGCTTCCACCATAGCCGAGATACAAATGAAGGGTCTCCTGTCTCAGGTGACAATGTGGAGGCCTAAAATACGGGAACCAATCAGAATCAGAAATGGATTCGTATTGCCTTTACTCTCAATGTGGAGGGACTCTATCAGGGTGCGTCCACTGGAAAAAAAAAAAACACATTGGATCTAGAGTCCATAACATCCTCGAAAACATTGACAAGAAAAAGGACTCTTGATTCAAGCGGACTTAAGCTTATATCAAAAGAAAATCTGCTCAATCTGGCTTGGTTCTTGATTTAAGCTTTAATCTGATTGAATCAAGAGTATTTTTTCTTGTCGATATTTTTAAGAGTCTGGACTCTAGATCCAATGTGTTTTTTTCCAGAGTCTACTGAAAAAGGCTGGCCAAAAATCAGCTCTTTTAAAGTGCTTTTTCAGTGCTTACCCAAGAAATTCAGTACCTCCTCAATAGAAAAATTCAGTACTTTTTCAATACCTCCATTTGACGAAATTTGAAAAATTTTAACTTCTCGTACAGAAATAAAAAAAAGTTGCGGGATTTCCGCATTTTTTACGTTCTTCCGGACAGCCCTCAAACTTTCCAGAAATTCCGGACTTGTAGACACCCTGCTATACGAAAGCGAGTCGAATCCAGGAGGGGAGGGTGTCGCACCTCAATTTGACAACAGGTTGAGTGGATCTGCGACAGCATTGAGTTATCTCGTTGTTTCCTCGGTTGTCTTTCCCTCCCCCGCGAAAGAGGAAAAGCGCCGGCGGCTTCCGGGCGCGGGGAAATCCAGCTCATCCAATTGGCGGATTGCTCTTAATGATCCGCGCGCCCGCGAGACGGCGAACGTCGCGCGGGATCCCAGCGCCCTCGGCCAATATCGCGCCACATATTTCATGCGCGACAGGGTGTCCCAGAAATATGTCCCGGTAATATGTTACGGCTCCGCCGAGAAAAATACCCGTCGCCCCCGTCGAGCCCCGCTCTAATAGAGACACTTATGACATTGCGGCTCACGGTCAGGGCGCAGTTTTTTCTTTCGCGGCAGACGTAAAAAAATAAATAAAATAACAACTTCCGGAATGGACGGCGTCCAGTTACGGAATGCTCTTGTGTTAAGGAAGAACGCCGTATGAGCCTTCAGTAGCTGCCAAATCTCCTGTGATAAAATACGAATATTCCGAAAAATCTGAGAAGTCAGACGTAAAAAAATAAATAAAATAACAACTCCTGGGAGGACGGCCTCCAGTTACAGAATGCTATCTGCAATACTGCCGTGCTAAGGAAGAACGCCGTATGAGCTTTCCGTAGCTGCCATAGTTACTGTGATAAAATACGAATATTTAGGGAAATCTGAGAAGTCAGGCGTGAATAACAACGCCTAGAATGGACGGCCTCCAGTTACACACTGGAAAAAAAAACACATTGGATCTAGAGTCCAGACTCTTGAAAACATTGACGAGAAAAAGGAATCTTGATTCAATCAGATTTAAGCTTAAATCAAAAGGAAATCCACTCAAATTAAGAGGCTTGGTTCTTGATTTAAGCAAAAATCTGATTGAATCAAGAGTAATTTTTCTTGTCGATGTTTTTAAGAGTCTGGACTCTAGATCCAATGTGTTTTTTTAGCGGCTCTGGTGCTTGCACTAGAGCTGCTATTCCGGACGGTCCCAGCTGGGGAGTATCAACGGACCATGTTACATTGGAGAGACCGCGTGTTGGTTGATGGGAATCGGCGCCATTTTCTGCTGTTTAGGGGGGACTGATTTTATTTTAATTGATATCTTTTTCCTATGAGCGAATGCTATGTTGTGTAGTGTATTTTTGGAATCATGGTGATACTGTCAATAATTCAAAACGGGTCTGTGCTTTAATCTCGCACTGGAAAAAATGTACTTTACGTTTAAAATTTGAAAATTCAAATCTATAAGTTTTCGCGCTTTTTTCGAAGAATGCCGTGGTTGGAGCTTCCTAGTCATACTACTCGACATCAGCTGATAGCAAACAAAGGTTACCAAGGAAACCGTAAACGCGTAACAACTACTAATAGAATAACAACTCCCGGAATGGACGGCCGCCAGTTAAGGAATGCTATCTGCGGTACTGCCGTGCTGAGGAAGAACGCCGTACGAACATTTGAGAGTTGCCGAATGGACGTATTTCTACCGAACAGAACTATGTTCAGGTGCAAAAGATGGGGTGTGCTCGTTAGTCGACGACCGTAAAAATGAATGGGTATTATGAGGCGCCAGTGACGTCAGCGGCGACGACCGAGCCGAAGGGCGACGATCCGCGGTATTAACTCATGAGCCTGTCCGGAACGCTCTAGCAACATGCCCACGGCTCATGAGTCCTGCTCATGCTGAATTGGAGAAGCGGACTTCACATTCTGCCAAACTGAACTAAAAGCCAACCTCCGTCTCCAAACACCCAAAATGGACGGTGTTCACAATTGAGGACTCCGCACCAAGAACAACCTATAGGCGTATAGGTCGTTATTACGCCCATCTGCTTTTCGGATTCTACGTACCCTGGACTATGCTGTGGTAGCAATAGAATATAGATAGGTAACGGCTCGAGGTCGAAAAACCTTTTTTTCCGAGTTAAGTCAGGCCTCTGAAACGATGGGTGCAAGAACGACCTATAAGCGCAGCCTTATCATTCTCGGTTCGCGGGCATCGGCGCGGCGCTAGATACCCCTTTCTTTACTCACTATTGATATTCTTTCATTTTGCTTTAATCATGCGTGATTAAAATGATTTATACTTCATATTGCCACCAAAATGACTGTTGGGCGTAATAATGGCCTATAAACCACCTTTTTAAATTAAATATATTAGCGTGTAACCCCAAAATGTATCGCAAAATTTATCCGGCATCCTTCAATAGAAGGGTTAGGTCACCCAAAAACACCAACACAGGATACCTGCATAGAAAAGTCTGCGCAGTACATCAAAAACAAAACTTTCAATGCGTTTTTCTCAAAACGCGGTTTCCAGTTATAGGATGTTCTTGGTGCGGTGTCCTCAATTGGACTATGTGCATTTTGACATGAACCCCGAAACCCATAAGAATACATGCATAATAGGGCTCACGTCATAATACACATAGTTCCGTTTGGCAGAAATACGTCCAATTATTATGCTGTCTGCAATAGGAGCTGAGCCGTCATTCGGTGAAACAACGTATAGGTTTTTCAATATTTCTCAGATTCTACAACTTTCATCTTAATTCGCGCGACGAACAAAATTAAAAACCCTACTTAAATTTTCACCCCAAAAAATCAATCGCATTTAAAGTAAGTTCACGATATAAATTAGTTGCGAGTATGTTGGTCTGGTTTGTTACGAACTGTAAACGAAGTTTCACAACCGTAGCAGCACTGCAATATCCATGAGTCGTTTCTGCAAAGAAAGTCGGTGATGGATTGGATTCGACAACCGGACGATGAGCGTTAAAATTGTATCGACTGTGGGTCAAACGTTGCCGCATTCAAGATATGGCGTGGTGAAGGAGAGGAAAAAAAGGATGCCTTATTTTCCTGTGGCCTTTTCTCCTAACCTTTGAAAATCACGATGGAAAACACGAAAAAAAGTGTTGGGGCTTATCCTAGGGATGGCGCATAGAGAAAAAAAGGAGGTGTTTGCATCTTGAGGTTTGTTTACCCTATGACGTAGGTCGTCACAACCTGGCCAGCGAAATCCATAATTCGAAATATGAAAAACGGACCAAAATGTCCGATCTTTTTACTTAAATCGACTCATCATATAATTTCTGAATGACTTTTTCCCTTAAATTACACCATTTCCAAGAAAATCGATAGGATAAACGTCGCTGTACCGGTACCGACCTACGTCATCAAATCATCAAAAAAATTCCAAGATGCCCGAAATGCAAACACCTCCTTTTTTTTCTATAGGGATGGCGATTTTTTCGAATAAATCGATTTCGGAATATCGATTTGATTTTAAGCGATATCGATTCGATTTTAAGTGATATCGATTCGATTTTAAGTGATATCGATTCGATTTTAAAATCGGATGGAAAAAATCGATTTAATAAAAATGGATTCTTTTCAAAATCGATTTTTAAAACACTTGAAATTCCAAGTTCGGCGTAGTAAGCATAGTGACTCCTAAAGGTGAACTTGAAGTAATATGTCGTTTTCGTTCCGGGGTTCTGACTAAATGCGAGAATTGAGATGGAGGATGTTTAGTCTCTTGCTAAAAATCCGCCAATTTATTTGACATGTACGCTGCGTCGGTCAATAAATAACATGGAGAGGGGCTGGGCTGTCCGAGGGATGCGCAATTTTTATTCATTTTTTTTTTTAAAAAAAATAACGCACCCGTGTTGCAAACCCTGATTCAAAATATGTTCACCCCAAAAATCGTGCAATTTCCCAAAATATCGTTGCATAACGCTGAACTTCAGCCCTTCCCTCATTGACGCAGACGTGCATCTCCTGTTTCTCTTCCGGATGCGTGACACATCACTGTAGATGTTTTTTCGATTGACAATAATTTCAAAGTTTGGGTCAAATATGCGATTGCGAAGTGTCTCTACTTTGAAAGTAGAAGTGCACATGAAACCGTTCATTAAGTCCTTGACGCTGTAAGGGGGAGGATAGTCCAAGTCTACGTTACGGATGCGATAGTTTTGCCTCTACTTATTCATTTCTTCCCAATGAAAAAAAAAAAAATAGTTTTTCAGCGATTATCAGACTTCTCTTTATGCGTGGACAGGGATCTAAAAGTGTGTTATCTTCTTATAAGAGGGTATAGGTTCATATAGTGCGTGACACTCGTAAGGGGAAGGATAGCTTAAGTCTGCGTTATGAATGCGATATTTTTGCCTCTACTGGTTCATTTTTTCCAAATGAAAAAACATTGTTTTTCGGCGATTATCAGACTTCTTTTTTGCCAGGAGAGGGATATCCAGGAGTGTGTTATCTACTTTTAAGTGGATATAAGTTCGTACACTACGTGACGCTCTAAGGGGGAGGATGGTCCGAGTCTGCTTTACGGGTGCGATATTGTTGCCTATGCTGGTTTATTTTTTCCAAATGAAAAAAAAAATAGTTCTTCAGAGATTATCAGACTCCTTTGTTTGCTGGGAGGGGGATCCAGGAAAGTTTTATTTATTTATAAGTTCGCATACTACGTGACGCTCTAAGAGGGAGGATGGTCTGAGTCCGCGTTAAGGGTGCGATATTTATGCTTCTGATGTTTATTTCTTCCTAATGAAAAAAAAAAATTCTTCAGCCATTATCAGACTTCTATTTTGGCGAGGGGAGGAATCCAGGAGTGTGTTATCTACTTTTAAGAGGGTATAAACCTGCGTTACGGATGCGTCACGGCGAGGAGAGGTTGGAAGAGTAGGAAAAAAAACGGATTTGGAACGTAAAATCTTTGAAAGAAAAATGTCGATCTTTGAAAGAAAAATAGTTTCACAGCGATTATCAGACTTCTTTTTTCGCGGGGGAGGGATCCAAGACGTCATCTACTTTTAAGGGGGTATAGACCTGCGTTACGGATGCGTCACGGCGAGGAGAGGTTGGAAGGGCAGAAAAAAACATATTTTCAACGGAATATTTTTATAACCGGCCCCAAGCGCAAATAAAATTGTCGACCGGCAGTTCCGAGCTAATTGGGTCAAATGCAATCGCGGAGCATCCCTACCCCGAGAGCAGGTGGCAAAGGGCGATAAAGGGGCGGCCATCCCGTCGAGAAAACTTCGGATTTCGACGACGAGCCGGCAACGCGCCCGGTCGCTCATCCCGTTTGCGCCGTTATTTCGGACGTCTCCTGATTAATATTGGCTCGCGATGGCGCCGCCCTGGTCCCTGGTCCGGTTAGCTTAATGTCCTCGCATGAGCGATGAGTTACAACGTAAGTCAAATGGGGGCTTTGCTTCCTACACCGGCCGGGAGCGTACGGATACCCCCCCTCCCTCCCGCCCCCGCCGCACACCCTGCGTTTCCACCAGGGAGCATATATTCTTCATCATCACTCTGGTGGAAATTCAGCCAACTACGAGACCGCTACGCTGCGCTCGTGTGCCCTGCAGTGAGATATCGTCACCTTCCGGAAAAAGTATCACAAGCGCCATGCGACATTCAAAAATTTCCGCCGCCATTTTTTTTTCAGGGAAATTGTTCGACGAAGCTTTCCGCAAATTATTCACTTCAATTTCACTATTCGCTATTCCCAATTTCACTTTTCAATTTCACTAAATTTTCTTCGTGCTGCACTGGTAAAAAAAACCTCTTGGTTCGAGAGTGCAGTTTCTTGTCGCCGGATTTAAGAGTCTGGACTCTTGTTTCAATGCAAAATCCGCTTGAAACAAGAGTTCAAGACTCTTAAATCCGGCGACAAGAAACTGCTTCCTTAAGTCAATGCACCGCGGCATTGGTCCAAGATGTTTTTTTTTACCAGTGTGCCGATAAATTTCAGTGAAATCTTCAAACAGATTTAACTAACACATTCTCTGTAAAAGAAAAATAATGGCGGCGGGAATTTTGCAACGCCGCGTGAAGATTGCGATACTGTGGCCAAAAAGTATATTTTCTTACATCAAGAATTTTGCTGCTTAATATAAAGTACTTTTTTGCTTAACCCAAGCATTTTTTTGGTATCAAGAAAAATTCAGCTTAAATCAAAATAAAATCGAAGTATTGGCGGCAAATTCAAGAATCATCATGCTTGAGCCTAGCACATTTTTCCAGTGAAAAAATGACCTGAAATCAATTTGGATCGTCCCCTCAGAAAGACCAACTCGACGGCAGTGTCTTGGCCTGCTTTGCGATACATTGATTAATCTGTCCCTTAAACCTAAGGAATATGATTGAAACACAGAGGGTCCCGATCCTTTTCCATAAGTGGGGTCTTTTCCATGGGTCTTTTTCCATGCGCAACAAACACCTTTATCATCGATTCTTTGCCATAATTTCAAATAGGGAGAAATCGATAACCGATCATTCACAATTCGCCACTGCGCGATGGCTGAAGAGCGAAACCTCGTATCTCCGTTTGGAGGCGCTGGAGGAATAATGTCACTTACTGCTGTTTTGCTTGAAACTAGGTCATTTTTTTCGCACTTACGGTTTTCTCATGTGTCTCGTTTTCATACAGTTGAGATAAATTTTGCTGTTATAGCTAATTCAGTGATTTCATCTAAAAGAGATTAGACGAATTTCGAAGAAAACTCGATTTCGAAAATTTGACACTTACTGCTCTCTTTGATATCACGGCAGTTTTCTGGATACCCTTTCTCCCTAGCGTTATGTATTTTATGACTGGCCCCATTTCTAAAAAAAAACCAAATAAAAAAACCGGGGGAAACCAAGTGCATGGAGCCCCGGAACGCGGAGCCGAACGGGAAGCGACGGAGCCGCCCGGATAATTCCTCGGAAACGAAAACTCAAAAAGTTGGGAGAACCGTCCAACTGGATCAAAGAGCGACCGCGGCACGGGGACATTGTTTCCGAAGACTCCAATCAATTTATGTGCAACTTTTAAAAACTCATTTCCGGTCGGGAGCGGTCCCTGCGTCGGGGGAAACGAAGAAGAAGTAATTTGCCCCCCCCCCCTCCTTCATTCCGACCCTCCGGTGAGCCCACACGCTCGTCTCCTTGCCGAAGTTGCCGAAGAATAAACAGAGTGTCCGAGCCAATTAACCGTTTATCGGTCGCATCATCGCCCGAAAAAGATTTCTTATTGGCTACCCTTGTCCCGCGAGCAGATGGGGGACGACCGCGGATTCTGAACCGCGAAGCCAAATGGGTGGACAAAATGGACCACATTTTGCAATAAGGAACAACTATTTCTCGCTCGTTTTAGAAACAACATATGTTCCATTGGTTTCCCCAAGCAGAATAATGATTTTAAAGAAGAGCCAGATCCTTGTATCAAAATAAAATCCAAATATTGTAGCAAGTTCAGCGGATTAAATTATCGAAGGACGAAGACTTTTTAAGCGTGCCAGTAGGGCTCGCTTTTTGAAATCACTTGGATGTACCATAGTACAGCACACCGATAAACCAATGCTATTCAACGGGCCGTCCAAATATTTTTTCCTCTGACCCGTTTTTTTGTCTTTGAACCGTTACACTGCCAAGCCCTGATGGTCTTTTACCAAAAAACTGAATGAACTGCTGATTGGAAACCCTTGAGAACATTTTCGGGTCAAAACCGTATTATTTCATTTGACAGATCCTTCAAAAACCCTTTTTTACGCTAGAGCGATTTGAATCTAGAATATTTTTTCCCGCCGCACTTTAATGGGTGCTTCGTACCCATTGACTATACAACATGAGCCCTATGCATTACTCCATGATAGAATGCCATATCAAAACAGCTGATATTATTAGCTCTTGGTTCAGCGATTCATTCAAGCTCATGTCTCCGAAATTTCAGTTGTTCGGCACGCTTTTCCAGCACATTCATGTTGGATGTTTCTCCTTGTTTTTACTGAATACATATATGTAGATTGTTGTTAAAATACCAATTAAAAAAAAAAAAAAAAAAAAAAAAAAAAAAAAAAAATTATTTCTTGACAATTTTGTAATGTCCTTCGAACATAAAATTGCAAAGGAGGACAATCGCGATGTCTACAGTACAAGACTACACACCACTTTGTGCGACGTTGCGTTTCAGACATCCAGCCTTACTTTATATTTTCCTCGCGAAACTAGTCAACGTAATTTCTTAAAGCTTTCTAGATTTTTTTCTCTGTCACCAGAAAACTCTGTATAAATTTCGGACTATAAAATTTACTTGTCCCCCTTCTTAAAAAATAAACTATACGGAATGAACAAAAATAATCCATGCAGAGTGTACAAACATTTCAAAATCATGAGTTAAAAAATGATGACATCGCGAGTTTAAATATTAGAGCGAAACACAGTGCTACCAGCGCAAAGCGCGTGCTAGCGCCTACAAGACTGCATAAATACTTCACGCATTGCGCGTACAGCCCAGAGGATACTTCACGCAATACGCGTGCATCACGGAGCGTAAGCGCAATGCGAGAAGTATCCATACAGTCTTGTAGGCGCCTGGCCAGTACGCGTTTTGCGAGGGCAAACCTGAGTTAGACTCTAATGTTCGAACTCGCGATGTTATCCTTTTTCAACTCAAGTTTTTGAAATCTCTTGTACACTCCTCAATTCCTCAAATTTTCTAGGAAAACACTAAATGAATTCCGGAGTTCCAAATCCAAAAATAAGTATAGCTCTTTTTTCAGGTGCATATGTCTCGTTTTTATGAAATTGAGATTAATTATGCCGTTTTAACTATTTCAGTGATTTCATGTAAAAAAAATTAAATGAATTTTGAAGATAAATCCATTCCGAAAATTTGGCACTTACTCTGTCATGCTAAGGAAGAGCGCCGTATGAACATTCGAGAGTTGCCAAATTTCCCCGGGTAAAACATGTACGTTGTGGAAAAGCTATGCGTATTTTTCCTTGAAACTTTCAGATATTTTAGGATAAATTGCGTACAAAATTGCCTGCAAAAGTCGAGGAAAACTTTTCACAATTTTCTCAGTAAATTCGATTTTCTTGAAGAAAATATGGCACCGTCTGAGGGCTCATACGGAGTTTTGCCTTAGCACGGTAGTACTGCTCTCTTCGCTATCACGGCAGCACTAGCGCAGAAGTGTGGCGTGCTTTGCGATGTATCGAATGATCTGCCATTTAAATCTATGGAAAAGGATCGATGAACAGGGTGTTCGCTGCGAACACCTTAATAATCGATTCTTTACCGTAGGTTCAGATGACAGATCAATCGATACATCGCAATTCACGCCAAGCCACTGCACTGGCGGACACGGTGGAGGACCGGAACCCGATCAATTTGCCGTGGAGATGATTTTCAGGGAATACCGGAAGGAAAGCGGACTCGCGGAATTTACGATTCTCGAGATGCAGCTCTGCGTCGTCATTGTTGTCCTCGAAGGCGAGGGTTTTTCGCGAGTCGGGGATAAGTAAAAACAAGTAAGTCGCCCCCTGCGTCGCGGCGCGCGTCGGGCGTCGGCGGGGTGACGACGGCGGCGGCGTCGCAGCGGTCACAAGCGATTGAGTCGAGGGCTCGGAACCGCCGCCGTGAATGGAAGCCAATCGTCACGTCATTCCGACTAATGTGTTGTTTTATTATTCACGCGCCTCAACAGTCAACGCAAACGTCGAAACGGGGGTGCTTCGCCGCACAGTGGATCGAGTCAATAAGAGAGGTCGGACAAAATTTGGAAACCTTTAAACGCTTGTGACTCCGTTCATACAAATTTTTGAGGTTTTGAAAGTGATTCCATTGGTTTCCTCGTGAAATTTTCTTCTATGAGCATCCCTTCAAGTTTAAAATCATGGTGTCTAGTTTTCTTGGCAAAGCTCATTCCCTGATGTTTCCCTGATTTTCATGAGATCATTACCTGATGAGAAACCGAAGTTATCTCCTACTTTCCGGGGATTTCATTGGGGAAAAGAATATACTTTTTCAGAGTGTCAGATAATAATATCGATTTTAATTAATCTTATGGTCATTTCTTTGGCGCACATTCAAATTTTTAATTTAAAAAATGTTCCTGATGTTGATATTATCTGGTTAATGAAAGAGAATTCCGGTTTCTGGTACAGATTTCCTGATTTTCCCGGAAAATTTCAATTCCCTGATGAATCCCGGGTTTTAAAAAAACTAGACACCAGGTATAAAATGTGACGAAATAAAAATCAAATTTTCCAGTTTTAGTAAAAAATTTGATGTCCGACCTCTCTAATTGACTCGAACCACTGTGCGCCGCTCTCCGTTGTCAAGTCACCCTCGTCCACACACGGAACTACCTCAGCCAGGTTAGGAATAAACGCCATATTGTCATCAAAATATCACAAGCGTCATGCGACGTTTCAAAATTTCAGCCGCAATTTTATATTTTTACGGAGGAATATTTGGTTGAATCTTTTTTGAAAATTTCACTGAATTTTATCGGCAGCACCAAGAAAGTTCGGTGAAATTTTCGGACAGCTCCGTTGAACAATTTCTCTCCGAAGAAATAATATGGCGGCGGAAATTTTGAAACGTCGCAAGGTGATACTTGGGCTGGAAGATGACATATTGAAGATTATGCAAGATGGCTAAAGAGATATAATTCAAAATGGTGTTCACACAAAATTTGTTGTTCCACACGTTAGATCCATTCTAGAAAGGAAATAGAGAAGAGTAAAACATTTGATAGAAATTGAGAGGATTAAAAATTTAATTGGTTTGGCGTCTTTCGAAGTTTTGAATCTCGAAATTTAAAAAAGTATTCATTTTGAATCTCGAAATTTAAAAAAAAAAATATTTAAAAAGTAAAAAGGTCCTTGCGATAAAGAGACAGAGTTTTAACCTTAGCCCCCGCTCCGATATGGGGGGAGGGCTCTAGGCAAGCGTTAAGTAATTTTTAGGGGGGTCTCGCACAGCGTTACGGAACGTTACAGGGGGGTGGGGGTGTCAAAAAACAGCAAATTTAGCGTTACATAATTTAAGGACACCCCCTTAGGGTTCATAAAACCGAGCGTTCTTCCCCGTGATAAACGAAGTGTTCAACACGTTGCTCATCAGTGACAATTAACCGAAAACAGTGATGATGCCCAGGGGTGACTTTCAAACTATAAGCGGCTGCTGAAATATTTTCTTGCCCCAGTCCACCATTATCTTCGCGAGACAAATTGGCCAACATTTTGCAATAAGGAACTACCATTTCCCGCGCGTTTTCCGAACAACGTATCTGCCGTTGAGTTCCTCTCATGGATGTGCGCTTGTATGAATGAGCTGGAAATGGTAGCTCCTTACTGCAAAATGGACGTATTTTTATCAAAGGGAATTATGTACATTAAGACATGAGCCCTGAGACCTATAAGAATACATGCATATCAGGGCTCACGTCATAATGCACATAGCTCCGTTCAAATGTGGTCCAATTCAGGGGAGCGTCTTCCCGCGGTCTCCTCGGGGAGGGATACGTTATTTTTATGGATCGGTGTCGCGGTCGCGGGTCCATCGCGGCCGGGGACTTCGACGTTGCCATATTTACCAAAAAAGTCTGATTCTCTATAGAGGAAGTGATAACGTGCCTGGAAACTTGGCAGCATTGTCGGTCGGGACGTGCATGCCCGAAAGCGCAAAAGGTAATTCGCCGTGTGAAGGAAAAACGCCGTATGGACATTCGGATGTCGCCAAATTTCCGATGACAGGGTTGCCACGGGCTTAAGAAAATAAAATCCTCCCAAATTTCCCAAACATATTAAGGGGAAATTATTCTTATACATATTAATATACACATTCCAAAAGTTGGGCAGTTTAAATTCCCTGGGATAAATCATCAAAAAACTCATGCGTGATATTGATACATCATCATTACTCAATCAGCTTATTCGCCATTTCCTCATGTCTACATATCGATGGCCAAAGTGCAAAACCACGCGAGTCCGTTTGCGACGTTCCAGAGTTCTTGTCATATCAGAATTAATGTTTTCTTTGGTCATAGTAATTTCTTGAAAAATTCATTGATTTTTCTTCCGGGTTAGCAGAGTATTCTATGGAAATGTCAAGTTATCAAGTTGGCGTGCTTAATTCTTTTCGGAAAAATGAATAAGGAGCGGACCTTGAGAAACACCTCAATGGAAATACGTGGTTTTACACTTCTGCCATCGATATAAAATCTTCTTCAACCTGGAAAATCAAGATAATTCTAAGGAATAGGATATTTGCCCTGCGCTACTATAATGAAACGCTATATATATGCGTTGATTTTGCATCTATTTCACTATGCGAATTTTGCGTATTAGTATTTTTATTCTTATTAGGGGTATTTTAACGCATGCCACTCAAATGGACCACTAGACAAGGTACGAATTTAAGCAATCTGATACATGTTCCTTAACCAGAATTTCACGTAAAACACGATTAGCGCAACGAATATTACTGAAACTAACTCCTAACGAAGATATCAACGTTTTTATTTCACATTGGTTACGAGGAATTTGAACTGCCCGCTGACAAGAAACTCGAAGCTCTACGTGAGTCAAATCGCGCTCTACAACGGTTTCAGCAAGCTTCTCAATGCAAGTGTTCATTTCCTACCATGTGTTGTTCAAACTGTAAGCAATTTGCTATAGCTCAGCCAAAGCATCAGAATTGAGGTTGCCAGATTTTTAAATCACAAATACTGTCATGGTAACGCTTAGCGCGCGATGTGAACCACGTAAAGCATTTAGTTTTCATGAGCGGATGGTTTCAATTCACGCACCATGAATCGTTAAATATCTTCGGAAGGAGTGAATTTCGGTCATTTTCGTTGTGCGCATCGTGTTTTACTTGAAAATTTGGTTGAGAAACATGAATCAGAATGCTGAAATTCGTACCTCGTCTAGTGGTTCATAGTGGGACGATATAGCAGTATATAAAATTTAATGGCTCAAAAGCAACCACTGTAAGGCACCTGAAGATTAAACTTTGGAATGTCTGCAACGAAAAGTACTTACATCAAAAACCGACTAAATAAATAAAGAAATAAGTAAATAAATACTTAAAGTTTGCGTGCGGAGTCGAGCTCGGCGACCGCAACGAACCCGCCTTAACGACGTGGTTCGGGGGTGATAGGGCGGGGGGGAGGGCGGGGAGGGTCGCTTGCATCTATTACGTTCCGATCCGATCCCCAACTCCGGAGAGGGTTTATTGAATGAAGATTCGCCCATCAAATACGGAATTTTCAGCCGGCGAAGGTGAGCATGCGAGTATACAGGGGGGCTCGGACTCCTGCACCCTGTCCCACTGTCCCAGATATTGGGGACCAGGGTTGCCAGTTTTACGTGGAAAAAATTGGCACCTGTTTTGGTGACGATTTCGAAGACTTCATTTAAAGATCACGTGACGATATTGATTTTTATCCGACAGGATTTCTCACCGTCCACGGTTTTTTCGGCCGATACCTACACGGATATAACCTGCGAGAATTGTGAAATCGATAAAAGGAAACCCTTTACCCCCCCTCCTCAAAAACTTCCAATAACCCCTTACAATCTTAACTTCCGGAGGCGGGCGTTAATGATTGATTATTATCGATATCTGCCCATTTGAAGCTGGGGCGAAGAATCGATTAATAAGGTGTACGTTGCGAACATTCTGTCTATCGATCCTTTTCCGTAGGTTCAAATGGCAGATCAAGCAATTCGTCGCTTGGCTGACATAAGGGCGTAACTACACATTGAGATGAGCCTGGAAAAGCATTGCATTGTATGAAGCCCAGGGTTCATCGCAGATTGTAGTTACGCCCTTATGTCAGGTAGGCGACGAATTATCGCAAAGCACGTCGCACCACTGTTAATTCCTCTATTTTATACGGCTTCCATACAAAGTTGCAGTATCAGGAGGAAAAATCTAAAAAAAAAAACTTAAAAAAATAAAAGAAAAGAAAAACCTACGAGCATCTCCGAACTGTCCCTTCTGCGAGTCCTCAGTCAATGTACCGGAAAGAATCCCTTTGGCAGTAAAATTCGAGAGGAAGTAATAGGAGCGAGTTGGAATCTTACCTGAAACAAACAGTAAATAAAGAAAATATTAATACACACTATCTTAGAGGATAAAAAAAAGTGGAGTACACAAACAATTTCAAGGGAAATGGGCCGCTAGATAAGGTACGAATTTAAGCAATCTGATACATGTTTCTTAACCAGAATTTCACGTAAAACACGATTCATTCACATAACGAAAATTACTAAATCTAACTCTTAACGAAGATATTAACGTTTTTATTTTACATTGGGTATGAGGAATTTGAACTGCCCGCTCACAAGAAACTCAAAGCTCTACGTAAGTCAAATCGCGCACAAGGACGGTTTCAGCAAGCCTCTCAATCGAGCAATGTTCATTTCCCACCATGTGTTGTTCAAACTATAAGTGATATGCTCTAGCTGAGCAAAAACGTCAAGATCGAGGTTGCCAGATTTTTATATCGCAGAGCAGTCTCTGCGATATGATATGATATATGATAACGTTCAGCGCGCGATGTTAATCACGTAGAGCATTGAGTTTTCTTGAGCGGGTGGTTTGAATTCACGCACTAAAAATCATTAAATATCTTTGTAAGGTATTGATTTTGGTAATTTTCGTTGTGCGCATCGTGTTCTACGCGTGAAATTTTGGTTCAATAACATGAATCAGAATGCTGAAATTCGGACCTTGTCTATTGGTCCATTTTACAAATGAGACAAAAAGCATTAAATACTAATCCAAAAGACTAATCAGCTTATAACACCTGAGTAATGCCTCATTAAGTAATAGTTTATAGTAATTCATTCGCAAATGAGAAACCAGATTTTAGATATTTTGAAAGCGTTGGTTTCTTGACACTAATTTCAAGTTACATTTTGCTATTTTAGGGCCTCATAAAATCGAAAAGGGAAGGAAACAAATACAGGAGGTGTGCTAAGTGGCGGAATCAATAAATTAAGAATGTTGTTGACTCCTGGCGGATTTCCGTCAATTAATAAGTGTTTGATCAAGTGCGATCTGTGCTGCAAACATTCTAACGAAAGATTGTCAGTTTCTTTGCACACGTATGATTAATGTATCAGCAATCATACTGCACAACGGCTCGCTCTCCGCATATTGCATCTCTAAATCTTGTTTTTGAAGCCATGTTTTTGCGCTCATTTTTGGAGAGAGAGAGAGAGAGATCTGGGTGTTCCACATACATCATTTTGCTTCGCAACGGGTGTCTACTCAAAAATTTTAGGTCATGAAAGACACACACGGACACTCCCTCTTGGGCAACGTGTCTAAGTGAAAACAAAAACCATTTTTTGGAGAGAATATTTAGTTACTCATTCGCAGTGAGAAAAACGAATTCAATATAACACAGAAAACCATTTCTACGGCATTATCCGGTCGCATTATGGAAACTATTCATTGCTCAGTTCGCTGCCGACTGAGGATGGGGCCATCTCGCCCCGAAACGCGTCTCATCTAAATTAATATACCTAGCACAAGTGAGTTCGCAGTTTTTTATAATTGTTTCTAAATTGAAGATATGCTAGGTGCAACAGGACATGAGTAGAAATAGTTTTCAGGCAAAATTTGTCGTTCGAAACGTCAAACCTATTCTACAAAAAACCGGCGCTCCGCTTCGCTCCGCGCCGGTTTTTTGGGGGGGCTTCGCCCCCCCAAGCCCCCCCAGGACGCGCGCTTCGCGCGCGCTTTTTAGTTTGAGTGTCCATTCCAGTTGTTCTGTCTTCTTAAGCGACCCGCGCGTCCACCGCGGGAAGAGTGTATTTTCCGAAGGGGGGGGGGGATCAATCTGTAAGGGAATGAATTAATTTCTTGAGCACAAGATAGTAGTTGCGTACGTTGCCAGCGAACGCGCTGCGAAAGGTTGTGACGGTTAAATGGTGAGATTTTGTTCAAGAACAGATCATTTAACCTGACCCACTGTGCGACGAACAATTTGTCCAGAATCTTCCTTCCCCTGACCCACTGTGCGACGAAAAGTTTGTCCAAAAACTTCTCTCCCCTGACCCACTGTGCGACGATCAGCTTGTCCAAAAACTTTCTCCCCCGACCCACTGTGCGGCCCTGCTCCGGCCGGCTCCCCTCATGCCGCGCACCCCTCGCCTAAAACTTTCAAAGCTCGCCATTTTTAAACGGCTCGGCCGATTTAGCTCAAATTCAATACCAAACCAGTCCTAGGGGAGAACTACCACCCGTAAAAATTTCAGCTCAAAATATTCATTTTCGCTCGAGTTATCGAGTGGACAAGATTTGACCTCCCCCCATTTTCGAGCCCCACCCCTCAAAATCTATTGCCTCAAATTTCAATTTTTTTTCGCAGAATAGTAGTCCTAATGAGTCTCTACAAAATGCAAAAAAATTGGTCAAAATATCTTTCAACGTAAGAAAGATATAACCACTCAAAAATCGAAAAATCTTCAAAAGGCGGAAATACATACATACATACATACATACATACATACATATATACATACATATATACATACATATATATATACACATGAATTTGAATGGCATATATTTTCGTGATCTACGACCCGTGATCGATGCTCTTCACAAGGTCTCGGGTCTGGGTCCGACATCATGGGAGAATGCAATAGTGTATTTCCTTCGGAAAATACACTAAAAGAAAAGAAAAACCGATTATAGGTGACTTGATAATTTTTCCCTGACATTTCCTAGTTTTCCGATTTTTTTAAAATTCCCAGAAATTTCCCGGTTTTCCCAGTTCTCCCTGGCTGTGGCGACCCAGTCGATTTTCCCCCCATTTGAAGCTATGGTAAAGAATCGATTATGAAGGTGTTGGTTGCGAACGCCTTGATAATCAATCGATTCATCCCAAAGCACGCCATGACGCTGCAACCAAGGTGCGGTCGTAAACGTAAGCATCTCGCGCCGAAAAATACGGCACAGGGTTGCCAAAGAATTTAGAGAAGGAAATTTCCTGACAATGGAAATGTTGCATGTGTAAGGAATTGGCGATTTGACTGCTGCTTCTCATGTAAAAGTTCGCGAAAAACACGATGCATGGTGCCACTGGTTTTCTCTGAAATCAAGTCGCAAGCTCAAAAAAGCTCTCAAGTTGAGGCCAAAATGGAGGGGATATCCCACGCTATCCTGAGAGTCCACCTCTACATCAAGACAAACTCTCCATGCAAAGTATTGGGAGCAAATACATTTTCAGGGCTGCCACTTTATTTGTGGACTCTAAAATTGAAAACACGGCAACCCTGCTAATGTATTTGCTCCCTATCTTCTTTTGAGCTTGGGACTTGATTACAGAGAAAACCAGTGGCACTATCGTGCTTCTCGCAAACTTTTACATAAGAATCAATAGTCAAATCGCAAATTCCTCACACATGCAACATCTCCATTATGCTAGATGGTAAAAAGACATAATTATAATTAGTTTTCAGGCAAAATTTGTCGTTCAAAATGACAAACCCATTCCAAAAAGCAAATAAAGGTGACTTGGTCATTTTTCCCTGACACTTCCTGCAGATTTTCCCTGACTTTTCAAAAATTCCCCGACATTGTCCGGTTTTCCTGGTATTCCCTGACTGCGGCAACCCTATATTTGTCGCGAACGCCTTGATAATCGATCGTTCTCCATAGGTTCGAACGTCTGATTAATCGATGCATCGCCATGTACGCCGTGCAGCATTGCTGTAACCAAGAAGCGGTCGTAAATGCGAGCATCTCGCACCGAAAAACACGACACCGCTCGACGGCGATTAACCCCGACTCGGGAGTCGCATCGATGTCGATTCCGAACCCGGTTTTTGTTCCTCGCTCGTCGCTCCTTCGACGGGCCCGTGAACGGTTACTCGGTTAGCGTGGATATCGGAGTGGAAAATACCCTCGCCGGAGCGCAGAGGGACCTGTTATCTTGTCGTAACACGCCGCGCGGGTTTGACGGAGACGCCCGGGGATAAATAACTGTAACTGACAGCAACGCATTGCGAGGCGCCACTCAAGTGCGCGCCAAAATCGTAAGAGCAGTGCAGATGCGGTGCAGCGGCGTCTCGTGCTTTGCGATTAATCGATTCTCTTGCCAATGGAGATGTTGCATGTGTGAGGAATTCGCGATTTGACTATTTACTCCTATGTAAAAGTTTGCGAGGAACACGATGGTGCCACTGGTTTTCTCTGAGACCAACTCCCAAGCTCAAAAAAAGCTCTCAAAGTTGAGGCAAAATGGAAGGGATATCCCACGCTATCCTGAGAGTCCACCTCTACATAAAAAAAAACTCACCGTGCAAAGATAGGGAGCAAATACATTGACAGGGCTGCCACTTTATTTGGGGAATCTAAAACTGAAAACACGGCAACCCTGCTAATGTATTTGCTCCCTATCTTTGTATGGGGGGTTTGTTTTGATGTAGAGGTGGACTCTCAGGATAGCGTGGGATATCCCCTCTATTTTGCCTCAACTTTGAGAGCTTTTTTGAGCTTGGGATTTGATTTCAAGGAAAACCAGTGGCACCATTGTGTTTCTCGCGAACTTTTACACAAGAATCAACAGTCAAATCGCAAATTCCTCACGCATGCAACATCTCCATTCGGAACTTTTTTTTCAATTTCTACCATTCCAAGACCTAGAGTCCCTTAATAGAGACAGTTAAGACAACGCGCCATATGGATGTCACAAACGGGAATAAAGGTTACACAAATTGAGCGTTTTTCGTAATCTTTGATCAACCCATTCCCGAATTCCTTTCTCCGTTCCCTCTCTCGTTCCATTTGTTCCTTGCGGTACCCTAAAGTCCCTTTATACTGAGAGTCAAGACAATTTGAATCCATTTCTGATTGGTTCCCGTATTTTAGGCCTCCACAGTGTCACAAACGGGAATAAAGATTACATTTTCACCAATTGCAAAGATTATAATCTGGAATGGACCAGGGAATTACGGGTTCGCCAAGGAACAAACGGAATGAGAGGAGGAACGGAGAGAGGCATTTGAGAATGGGCCGATCAAAGATTACGAAAAACGTTCAATTTCTGTAATCTTTATTCCCGTTTGTGACATCCATGAGCCGAATTGTCTTGACTCTCAGTATAAAGGGACTCTACGGTACCCCCAATGTCCCGGTCCATTCCAGCTTGTACTCTTTGCAATTGGTGAAACTGTCATCTTTATTCCCATTTGTGACACTGTGAAGGCCTAAAAAAGGGGCACCGATCAGAAATGGATTCGCATCGTCTTCACTCTCATAGTATAAAAGGACTCTACCATGACCGATAAAAGTTCCGAGATTCTTTTTGGATTTTTTCGAAAGTTCCGGGAAAAATTTAGGAAGATCTTAAAAGTTCCGGGAAAAGGGAGCACTGCATTTGAACCTACGTAAAAAAGGATCGATTCACAGGGTCTACCTTGATAGTCGCATCTTTACCATGGTTTCAAATGGGGAAAAATCGATGGTCGATTGTTCACGCGCTTCGGTACTGTAGGTGCACTGAAAAAAAAAAAAAAAAACACATTGGATCTAGAGTCCAGACTCTTGAAAATATTGACAAGAAAAAATACAAAATACTCTTGATTCAATCGGATTTTTACTGGAATCAAAACGAAATCCGCTTAAATTAAGAGGCCTGGTTCTTGATTTAAGCTAGATTCTGATTGAATCGAGAGTACTTTTTCTCATCGATGTTTTTAAGGGTCTGGACTCTAGATCCAATGTGTTTCTTTTTCCAGTGTGCGATGGTGGGAGAAATTTTTTCCGGGGGTATAAGGAGATAATGAGCCATTGTCGAGTGGGTATAGCAATTTTTCATGAAAAATAAAATCTTGAAATTTCATGAAAAATGTTTCATGCGACAATAAGGAGAAAAATGCTGATTTTCCAGCGCTATCTGCCGACAACGCATGAAATTCATTCAAACTTTCCCGCTGCGTCGTTATGTTATGACTCTTTTCGAACTTTAGAAAAGCACGGTAAAACGGCCCTTCTTTATGCGGTAAAATTCTGCGTATAACAGCAATAAGGTAAATCTGTCCAGAAACTACTGTTGGNGGGGGGTGCAACAGATAAAAATTATTTTTCGTTACGAAAAATAATTTTTTCGTTACGAAAATTTCGTAAATATTTCTGGTAGATACGCGATACGGTAAGAGAACACACAGTAAGAATACCGTTGGGCACAGTGAATTTAGTGAAAAACAAGAGTGCTCTACTGCTGGCTATAAAAATATGAAGCATGATTTTACAGACGCATTATTTTTCTTTGCTCTTTGCGCGCGAAACAAATCCCGCAGTACCAGGAAATATTTGTGGAAAATAAAAACGCTCTTCCGTAATTTTGCCAGTATATTTACGACGATAATTAAATTTGCGGAAAATAATGGGATTATTGCACCCTGAAACACGTTGCCACCTCTTCAGTAAGACTTTGATGATAAAAATATAGACATAAAAATACACGCACGCGGAAAAGTAAATACAGTGCAGATGGATTTCTTTCCGGTAAAAATTCAATTTAACTTGAAAAATACTCTATCCAGGTGCGCATTATATCAGAAAACTAAGATGCAAACCGTGATCTGTGAATAATAATTTAGTTTTGAACTTCGTAAGGATAAACTATTCGCGCTCGATGCAAACGTTAAGAATAGAGGTACACACTGGGCGGTATTAGGTACATCTGATTAAATTGTCAACTGCGAGGGGTAAGGCCTATACCGCTGTGCTAAGGAAGAACGCCGTATGAGCATTCCAGGGTTGCCAAATTTCATTCGATAAAATACCTATTTTTGAGGAAAATTATGAATATTTTTTCTTGAAATTTTCAGGAACTTCGGGTGAAATTGCGAACAAAATTATCTGGAAAAATATAGGGAAAATATTCATAACTTTACCAGGAAATTCGTGTTTCATCTAAGAGAATTTGGCAAGGCCTGGAGGTTCATACGGCGTTCTTCCTATGCACGGCAGTATATACGGTGGATGACTTGCCCTGAATGCTCAATAATCCTCTTGTTGGATCGCGTGCAATCGTGCATACACCTCTACCCTTCCCGAGAAATGAAAAAAAAGAATAGATGGCGACTTGTTGAAGTAACGAATCAATAAATTCCCGACACGAACGATGAAAGTTAAATGAAAGCGCAAGTATGCCGCCTGAAAATAGTTAGGGACTAGGGATGGCGTATAGGCTTACGCGATGCGTCACGTCATTCGTTAGTCCCTTTGATAATGCAAAGGGTCGTGACGATTTTTGGTTTCGTGTTGGTCCCTGTTTGGGGATAAGCGTTACGTGTCCATACAAAATCGCCCTTTGAATTATCGAAGAGTGCGTTGCTAATAAAGTCAATAAGCGTCATGGTGGAACCCTGTCTCGAAAGAATGTACTATTTCCGAACAAAATGGACGGAACTAAACAAGGATAAAATTTGGGCATTTTGGAAAGAAAAAATTAGGATTGGATTTGAGCTTTACGACGCGGACATTTCACCGCTCCTCTGACGTAAGCGTGTATCTTGATTTCCGCATGGGCCAGAGAGCATGTACGCCCGAAATTTGTGGTCACCAGGGATTGAAAACTATGGTGCTCTATGTATGGTATCAAAGGATTTTTTAGAGCACTTAAAGAGAACTGGATTCCTAACTGACTAGCTCCCTCATTTTTGGGCACAAACTGCAGTATTTACTTGATTTTTGTATTTATACACTCTGACGAATCGAGAATTTGTACGTGTACATATGACGCCTTCAATCATACGTGATACATCTAATCACGCATATAGGTCTAAATTGTTGCTACCCTGTTATTTCCGGCTTTTATTTATTGCCGTCGCGCCTCTGACGTGCGCTAACTGACTGGCTTCCTAATTTTGGGGCGCCAACTTTGATACTTAGATGATTTTTGTATTTATAAATTTTACGTGATACATCTAATCATGCACTTAGGTCCAAATTGTTGCTTCCTTGTTATTGTCGGGTTTCGTTTAGTGCCGTCTTTAACGTGTACATCTGACGCCTTCAATCTTACGTGATACATCTAATCATGCACTTGGGTCAAAATGCTGCTTCCCTAATATTTTCGGGTTTCTTATATTGCCATCATGCCTCCATCGAGCGCTATGAAAAACCCCGAAATTTGGTCCTCGCAACCGAAGTTTTTTTCTTTATGACGACTAAAAAAACGAGTGCATATATAGTCGAGAATTTTCATTTGTACATCTGACATCTTATCTGACAATCATAAGTGATACATCTAATCATGCAATTGGGTTCAAATTGCTGCTTTCCTGTTATTTTCGGGTTCCTTCTATTGGAAAAAATTTCGCTACGAAAAAAACCGAGATTCAGTCCACGCAACCGAAGTTTTTTCTACACGACGACTAAAAATAAAACGAGTGCACGTTCGGCAACTGCGTGCGGCGCGCGCATTCTTCCGACAACCGCGCCAGACGAAGAGAATACCATCACTTCAAACCGGAGACGTGAGCCGTAGAGGGTTGGCAGTCCAACAGCTCGAGTCTCCCCGATTCTTGACTTCAATTTCGCAACCCCCCCTCCGTCCCCCGTCCCTGCACCGTTCGATGGATTAGGCGGGGCCGGCGAGGGGGGAGGGGGTGGCGGGGATGGAACTTGGAGAAATAAGCTCTCGCTTCTCAATTAACCGATACCCTATATTCACTCGGGTTCCCGCGAGCGTCGGGAAGGAGCGGTGACGTAATCCTTCATCTCGGGATGCGGGCGAGACATCGCGGCATCGCGAGATGAGCCCCGGGTTTCGAACTCCGGACTCCTGGATCGGAAACGAATCCCTCGACGACAGCGGCGAGGCTTGCTGTGCGATACGTCGATTGATCTGTCATTTAAACCTACGCTGGAAAAAAAAACCACATTGGATCTAGAGTCCAGACTCTTAAAAACATCGACAAGAAAAAATAATCTTGATTCAATCAGATTTTTGCTTAAATCAAGAACCAAGCCTCTTAATTTGAGCGGATTTCCTTTTGATTTAAGCTTAAATCTGATTGAATCGATAGTATTTTTTCTTGTCAATGTTTTCAAGAGTCTGGACTCTAGATCCAATGTGCTTCTTTTTTTTTTCCAGTGTTTAGAAAAGGTTCGCTAAACAGTGTGCTCGCAACGAACATCTTAATAATCGTGTGAGTTATTTCAAGAATCAAGGCGTTTTATAATTATTGATTGTTAATTGGACTACATTTTGCGATTAGGAACTATAAATTCTAGCCCGGTTTAAAAACAACGTATATGCCATTCGTGGCGAGGCTTGCCGTGCGATGCGTCGATTGATCTGTCATATAAACCTACTATAGGAAAGGTTCGATAAACAGTGTGCTCGCAACGAACACCTTAATAATCGTGTGACTTATTTCAGGAATCAAGGCGTTTTATGGTTGGACTTTATTTCGCAATTTGGAACTATAAATTCTAGCCCGGTTTTAAAACAACGTATATGTGCAATTTGTTTCCCGATGCACATAGGTGTTTTTCCAGAAGAGCCAGAATCTATAGTCCATGGACTGCATTTTGCAATTTGGAACTATAAATTCTATCCCGGTTTAAAAACAACGTATGTGCCATTAGTGGCGAGGATTGCCGTGTGATACGTTGGTTGATCTGTCATTTAAACCTATAGAAAATGTTCGATGAACAGAGTGCTCGCTACGAACACCTTGATAATCGTGTGAGTTATTTCAAGAATCAAGGCGTTGTATAGTTATTGATTGCTAATGGAGATGTGGCATATGTGAGGAATTTGCGATTTGACTAATGATTCTTGTGTAAAAGTTCGCGAGAAACACTATCATACCACTGGCTTTCTCTGAAATCAACTTCCAAGCTCAAAATAAGCTCTCAAGTTGAGGCCAAAATGGAGGGGATACCCCACGCTATACCCTGAGTGTCCACCTCTGGGTTTCGAATGGTTTTTTTTTTTTTAAATACTGTATTATATATAAAATTAAGCTGATTTTAGAATGAAAAGAGAGAGTTGTAAATGGGTCAAATTTTCTATAATCTCTTGATTGATACTTGCTGAAAATTTTATTGATTTTCAGGAATATTTACAGAGTTGGGTGGAGTGTACTTAATACACCTAACCTATACGTATATATATGTTCTTGCCTATACTACTAAAAAGGAAGAAATTTGGCCAATAACGAGAGACATTCGGCGTGCTGAATGTGCGAGAAAACTATGAAAAAGTAGTGGAGGGGAGGGGGATACATCAGAAAAGCCCTTGCTCCGGTGTCAAATCATCCTCACCTAATTCGACTCATTTGCTGATCACCCAAAATATCCCCAGGTTTTATTTCTTTAACGGAGAAATAAACAAGATAACGTCTTGAAACTTTTAGTGACATTCTTTTCAGATATTCAATAATATCCACAAAAAATCTTGAGTTAGAACGATTCGTAGTTTTCTGTTGAAATGAAACGATGCAGGTAAATTAGGTGACTTCTAACGTAGTTCAGCTGATTTTGGTAAAAATAATGCATCCAATCTTACATGCCTCAAATATTTGTATTACTATAGTGCTTTTTCATGCATAGGTTAAATTTCTCGAGAAACACGGCGGTTATGCAAGTACTTGTTTATTTTTTCTGGAATTTTTTACAGAATTTTGTTCTTGGATTAAATCTAGTGGCTTGAAAATTTCAAAGAAATATCCTCGTGCATTTTCAAAAAAAAAAAAAAAAAAGAAAACTATCAAGAGAGATTTGCGGAAGTCCGAACAGTGTGCATAGGACGTTTTCTTTGAGCACAGCAGCGCAGTTCTGTGTTGTTGCGTGTTAGTTTACGAGGGGGAAATGCATTTGTGATTCTGCCGCAAACTGAAAGTTGGCAATGGATCCAATTTTTGCAGAGAACGCTTTAAAATGCAAGGTAGTTGATTCTTTTATATCCAGCGTTGGCTCTTGAGAACGCCTTTGAACCTCGCTGTGGTCGCCAGAACAGCTTATCGTAAGCTCATTTGTCCTGAACAAGTTTCTGAACAAAATTCATGCACAACTTCTTCCTCCCGTCGAAGTGAACTGCCATCTAAGCTGAAAAGTTTCTTTGACAAACAACAACGTTATCCCATACGGCCCGGGCAGCCCAGTTAATGCATCGCACGGTAATGGTCGCAAAAGTCCTACCACCTTGATATATATACATATAAAATGTTACGCTCTTTTCTCACTATTTTTCTTTGCCTTCGTGAAAAAATAGCATGAGTTCAAATTTCAAATCTTTTGGAGATTGTAAGTTTTTGAGCCTTTTTCCGGAATTTTTCAGGTGATGATGAAAATTGATGGCGGAAGTCGAAATAGTCGGATCTCCGATTGCTGCGTTGGAAATCTCCGCTTCATGTTTTACCATTTTAAAGTTCATTATTATTTTAGTTGTTTTTGTAAAACAAAAAAATTACTCCCTTTTTTAAAATAAAAATAATTCTGTGAAATTTTTTCACAAATTCAATGTACCCACACGATCTTTAAAAAAAAAAAAAAATTAATTTAGTCTAATTTATTTTAAAGAAAATAAAACGCAGTTGAGACGTTTCAATACTGCAATTGATATACGCATTTTTCGACTTCATCGATAGTAATATGTATACTTCAACCCTAAATGTTGAAGAACATTTTGGAGAATCAAAACGTACGGCTCTTCGCCTGGTAAGAATATTCGCTAGAGTTAAAACACCATTTTTATTAAAGTAATTGCTAGGAAGATTTTGTCAAACGAGATAGAATTAATTAAATAAGCAAGGCCGTAAGGCACATCCATAATTATTGATCTGATTCATGAAAAAGGGTTAAAATTGTCCTAAAAACCATTCAGGATATTTTCACTCTTCGTGGGAGTAATGCACCACTAAAGAAAGTAAAACAAACCTCGTCTAGCTATCTCTCTTCAAAGGGTGCGGTCTAACCTTCTTTTTCATCCTTCCTCCAAATTATGAGTCTCAGTTTAGGTCCCGTTCTATGATCGCTGGTTAAATTTAACCTCTCGTTACAGCAAAACTTTCAACGCTATTTTGGAGGGTTTTGAAACTAGTGATATACTTCACGATTCAGAAGACATTTTTGGTTCCGTTGAGACATTTCGTTACTGATAATCTTGTAAAATCCAGTTAAATTTTAACAGGTGCCCAAGGTGCTTGATAAAAGCCAACAGAAGGATAAAACCCGTGACAAAAGATGATGGAAACGGACCGAAGCTGTGCAACACGGAAAGAAATAGGCAGGGGCTAAGTTCCAACTGTTGGATGAAATGAAGTTTTCCAATAAATTATAGCAGTGCACCAACTAATTGTGGTAGCGCTGAATAAATTAGGTTATTGACCCAAATTTTGGGGTATAATCCCACCTAAGGAGCAATGCTACCAAAATCAATTGGAAATATCCGTCCATATCATCGAACAAATCGGGGTGGTACCACAATAGAGATGTTGCACGTGTGAGAAATTTTCGATTTGACAATTGATTCTTACGTAAAAGTTCGCGAGAAACACGATGGTGCCACTGGTTTTCTCTGAAATCATCTCTTAAGGTCAAAAAAAGCTCTCAAGTTGAAGCCAAAATGGAGGGGATATCCCACCCTATCCTGAGAGTCCACCTCTACATCAAGCCGAACTCTTCATGCAAAAGATAGGGAGCAAATACATTGACAGGGCTGCCACTTTATTTGGGGACTCCAAAACTGAAAACACAGCAACCCTGATAATGTAGTCGCTCCCTTTCTTTGCATGGAGAGTTTGTCTTGATGTAGAGGTGGACTCTCAGGATAGCGTGGGATATCCCCTCCACTTTGGCCTCAACTTGAGAGCTTTTTTTGAGCTTGGAAGTTGATTTCAGAGAAAACCAGTGGCACCATCGTGTTTCTCGCGAACTTTTACAAAAGAATCAATTGTCAAATCGCAAATTCCTCACACATGCAACAATTCCATTCTAGGAAATAACCCCTAACACTTTTTTCCCGTGAGGAGTGCCTTCAAACCAACAACAATCAAAATTATAAAGTTGCTACTGACAGAGTCGAGATTTACCTTCAATCGGATGAAAATGGACAGTGTTGTAATGATAAAATCCAGCGAAACGCAGAGAAAAATCCCGCTTGGCACCATTCGATTTCACATGGCGATTTCGGATTCGTAACACTGACCACTTCACACACACTGTCTTTCGTTTTTCAGTCCGGTTCGAAGACACCTGAACCGGGGGAGCGTTAGAGGATTACATCAACCTGAAAAGACGACCATCGCCTCTCATCCGAGGATTCCGGAAACTTGCTTAAACTTTTAAGCTACACACAACGCTTTTCCAACTGGAAAAACGGCCAACCTCAACGGTCTTTACACTTGAAAACCAACGGGTTTCAGGCTGGCGTTTCAGGCGAACTTAAACTTGAAAATCGGCTCTTTTAAACGTAGAAATGAGCGTTCACAAAATCGGACCAAGTTAAGTTCGAGGGGATTAAACTCAGCACTGAGGTGTGGCTAAATTTTACCAGTCGGACTCAACTTTGTTGAAACTTGAAAATCGGATCTTGTTTTTCGACTTGTTCGTACACTTGAAAAATTGAACGTTGCGGCCCTACAAATGAGAGTTTAAAAAATCGGCCGCAGTTCGGTTTAAAACTCACTCGATTTTGTGGCTAAACGTTTTTCAGACTCGAAATTCGGGCGAACTACGCGTTTCCAGACTGGGAATTCGGGCGAAATCAACGTTTTGCGACTTGGAAGTCGGTAAAAAATACGCGTTACGAAAATCGGCCGAAATTAGGTTCGAATCGGAAAAAACAAGTTCGGGGTGCTTTTTCCGGGGGGCGGTTTTTCGGCCACGCGACTGGGAGGCGTCCGGGGGGCGTCGCGTCTGTTCGCGCGGGGATCTCGGCCGGAACTGCTTCGGCGAGTGCACATCGGGCGTCGGGTGTCGGGCGTCGCGGAACCTGCGCGCCCGCTTTTCGGCGGGAAATGTCACGGCGCAGGCGCCGCGGCAGTGAAGGCGCCGCACATTGGATCCAATCAACGGGAAAAGTCGGACAAAATTTGGAAGCTTTAAAAGCTCTATGACTCCGATCGTACAGAACTTTGAGGTTTTAAGAGTGGTTTCCTTGGGAAATGTCCTTCTAAAAGTACCCATTAGAGTTTATAATGTGACGAAATGAACCAAAATTTGTAATTTCGGTCGAAAATTTCATGTGTGACTTTTTCCGAAGACTCGTTCCACTGTGCGCCACACACTGGAACGAGTCAGCGAGGGAGGTCAGTCTTAAACCTGCGAATTTTTAAGTTTATTCTGTTATATTTTAAGTTTTGAGAGCAGTTTCTGATAGAAAATTGATAGACTCAGTTTTAAACTGCAACCGAGTCTACCAGATCCACAATTCGGACTGTGTCTGCTTCCACAATCCGCGGGTTTTTTAATATATCTGCGATTTTGATATAAAATTAAGAAAACTGTGAATTTTTTAGTTTATTTCGTATCATATTAGCTTTTGAGAAGAGTTTCAGATAGAAAATTTGACGAGAAATCCACGAGACTCAGGGACAGGGATAGACTTCAGCGATTTTCCAAACTGCTAGCAACCCTGTTTCCAAGCCTTGTCCGGCCCGTCTCTCGACTGGACCCATCGTGCGGCGGTGCTGTGGGGCTCGGCTCGGTGCGGAATTCGCTGGCGTATTTCCGTGATTTCACGGCGATCAACAGGCTCGCGGTTCCGGCCGTGCGTGCCCGCGGGTGCAGCCGGGCGGAGTGACGGACGCAAGCGACTGGAAATCGCCGTGATAAATCGTCCGCCGGCCCAGCCTCCGGGAGACCGGGCCTCGTCCGAGGTGCGGGTGCGCTTGGGCGGTGCCTTTGCCGGGGGATCTAGAGTACCTGTATAGCGAGAGTATGGACAGATGTGAAACTCCGAAAATCCATCAGGCCTTCACCGATGCTTCCGCGAATAAAGTTAGGGCCTAGAAATGCAGCCAACCTATGAATTTCAATTAACCAGAACGATTTACTAATACTATTGTTACGAGACGTCGTTTATTAAGCACTTGTTTGACTCAGTTTTTGCATAAATTTACTCAATTTCGCGGAAGAACGCTCATTTCTGTACATTCTTGGCCATCATGGTTAGAATTGGAATCTGCAGACTGGCAGTGAAATTTTGTGCGTTAGAAGTTGGTTAGAAGGGTGGCTGCACTTTTGGGCCCTAAGCCCTCCATGAAGCGATCTGTCCATACTTTCGCTATACAGGTACTCTAGAGGGATCATCCCGTGGCCATGTCCATAGGTACTCCCTCTTAAGGTGAATCCAGGCTTGGAACTTCGCGATTTGGCCACCACGTCGCGCTGCTTAGAAAAGCCGCATATATTTGCCAAAATAATAACAACCGTATTACTTATTCAAGATTGGAGATCCAGGGGGTATGGCAACATACTTGAGGAACACTCAGGAAAAAAATCTTCTCAAAATTCCCAAAAATAAAGTCTTAACTACGGCGGAAAGTAATTCCCATTGCGGCAATAGGAGAGAGAGAGAGAGAGACAGAACATGAGGGATTCCGTTGCGCGCTCGGCCACCGCCTCTGAGCTGAAAGTTTCAGTCGTACTTTCTCTGCGCTTGTAATTCTAATTGCCAATAACTTTGGCTCAAAAAATGAAGCAAAAATTAATCTATATGTTGTGGATCTGCTTTTTGTAATTCGAGGAATATTATTTCAGTGATCGTCGAAGAAAAGTGAAATTCTCAGTGGTGACTGGTGGCGCTATCTCTAATCTTAAATTATCCCTAATCGAACCCTGGATTCACCTTAAAAGGCTCCCTAGACCGACTGGACAGCGAGAAGATCCCGCGCGAGAGATGGCAACTGCACTTCCGTGCTGAGGAAGAACGCCGTGTGGGCCAATATTGACGTGCTAAGGAAGAACCCCGTATGAACATTCGAGAGTTGCCAAATTTCCCTTGATAAAAAATGTATTTTTGACAACAATCATGCATATTTTTCCTTAAAATTTTCAAATATTTTAGATTAAATTGCGTAAAAAGTTGTCTGAAAATTTTGGCAAATAATACTCGCAATTTTCCCATTAAATTCCGTTTTTATCGAAGGAAACCTGGCAACGTCTGAAGGCTCATACGGCGTTATTCCTTAGTACGGCAAAATATGCATTGCCTTATTTCCTACAAGAAAACGGGTTAACAATGAAATTGTGACTCAATTTTTCCGAATTTTTTAGAAAATTTTGTACGCAATTTAAGCAAAAACAAGTCAGGGTGTCTACTAAAAAAGGCTGGTCATAAATCAGTACATTTGCAGTATTTTTTTCAGTACATTCTCAAAAAATTCAGTGCTTCCTTGACAGAAAAATTCAGTACTTTCTTGGTGCCTACAATTGACAAAATTCGAGAATTTCAAAAATCTGAATTTCCCGCTCACGTTGCAACAAAAATGGCCCATAAAAACTGAAAAAATTCGGATCTACTTGCGGAATTCCCTCACTTTTTCAGTACTTCCGGACGGCCCTTTAAGATCAGTACAATTTCCGGAAATTCCGGACTTGTCGGCACCCTGGTGCCATCGAGCATTGCCTTTTTTCCTTCGACAAAAAAACGAGTTGACTATGAAATAGTGACACATTTCCCCCAAATTTTTCAAAAAATTCTGTACACAATTTAATAAAAAAAAGTGCTAATTTCAAATTGCATAATTTTTCTAAAACATTCGTTCTTCTGGCCGCGGTAATTTGGCAACTCTCGAATGTTCACACAGCGTTCTTCCTTAGCACGATGTTAGCAGATATCGTCTGGTTGCGGTTTGCCTTGTTTCGCCGCATAGACAATGAAACTCCAAAAACTGCACAACTCTTGTGTCGCTTAAAAGTGATAAAGGATTTGAAACAGAAACCATCGCAAATTTTGCGTCGATTATGGTGCAGTTTGCGGCGAATTAAGCGCATAGAAAACAACGGAAACACGCCAACTGAACGACTGCAGTGCATTTGACGCAATGCGAGAAGTATTCCTGAAGTCTTGCAGGCGCTAATATACGTTTGACGCCGCCCCGCGCCGGCCGCGTTGTGTTTGGCGCGATTATTCAAACTCGCGTAGGAATAATTGCGGCATCGAATGATAGAGTTTGGAAGGCCCATGTCGTGTTTATCGCGTATCTTCATAAATTTAAATGGGTCATATCCCATTATTCTGTATACTATCCCTAACAAGTCAGTACACAATACCATGACCTTTTTCAAAGGTGATAATTTCAAGGAAGAAAGAGCAGATTTAGAGGAAAACATCGGGAATCAATTGACACAATCGAACATAACTGAGAAAATGTTAGAAGCTAAGTCCACTTGAAACAGAATGGCAAACTTTGTTGCGCAATTATTGACAGTAAAATTATCAGACACACATACCTTTGCTGTTGTAGGGCCGACAGGCTGTTCCAGCGCCGAGGAATTCCTACGGAATAAAGAAATCAGTAATTAGTGCCTTGTGGACTACAGAATAAGAAATGAAGTCAATGCGATGAAACAACCATTTCAATGACAATAGATTATGTTACAGTCCAAAAGTTTAAAAATTACATAACTCCGGTAGTTATGAAATTGTTGTAACAAACGTGGACATGAAGAGAGCCAAATAAACAAAATATAGGCAATAAGTACACCTACTAATAAATATCGTAAACTTGAAGTTTTCCTTCAAGTTCGTCACATAGGCAACAAGCATACTGGGGTCATTGGGAGCCCGGATATTTATCTCTTCGAAAACCACACGTATATTTCGCTAAATGAATTACGATAAAGCCAATTTCTATTATCGCATTCCATGGATAAAATATGAATTTTTCGGGAAAATTTTGTCCGTGATTCAATCAAAATATCTGAAAATTTCACGAGAAAATAAATCAGGTTACCAAAGAATTCAGAAACTGAAATCCCCACAAATTTCCCTGGTTTCCCTGACGCGTCTTGATAAAATTCTCTGAAAAATGAAAGTATGCCAGAGGGTTAAAAAGACATAATTTGAGATGGTTTTCAGACAAGATTTTTCGTTTGAAACGTCAGACCCATTCTAGAGGGCAAACACAGAAGACTTCAACATTTTTTCCTTACACCTTCGTCATTTTTCCTAAAAAACCCAGGTTTCCCCGGTTTTTCAAAATTCCCTGAAATTTCCCGGCTTTCCTACATTGGAAAAAAAAATTACGGGCTAAACAGACATACCGTCCTCAGGGCTCAGAGGCCGAAAGTTCCGGGTGCTGGAACCGTAGCCGCAGCTCCAATTACTCTGGATACTACGTCCGGAACGCGGACGGCGGACGGTATGTCTATGAAGCCCGTAAGTACGGCTTTCATGGCCGGAGATTTTTTTCAGGGTGGTATTCCCTGACTGTAGCAACCCTGAAATGGACGTATTTCTATCAAACGGAACTAAGCGCCAATCTGAGTTCCTTTTGAGGAATTTAGAATCCCGGATAGCGCGTTCTGTCAAACGGACCTAAGCGCCATAGAAAAGCAGTGCGAGTAGCCGGACGCCCGATTCCGCCGCCAATCCAAGCCACCCCTCTACCTCACCCTATGGCGCTTAAGTCTGTTCGATAGAAATACGTCCAAATAAGCATAACTTTCTACCGACAATTTTTTTTTCCCGAGAAATTTGACAACGTTCGAATGTTTAACCTGCGTTTTTCCTTAGCACGGCATGCAGAATCATCCCATCCCGTCCCTTCCTCGAAGACAAGCCGCTCGACCAGGGAGGGTCAACGAACATTGATTCCCCGAAACGCGGCTCGGCATCATTAATTCGCCTTCAATTAGCGGATATGCAACCAAACAAGCGCGGCTGCAGGGCAGGGTGGTCCAGCTGCGGTGATCAGCGAAAATATTCAGTTGTTGCTTGGCTCGGCGGATCGGGCTCGACCGGTTGCCGCTCTTCGCGGTCCGCGCGCTGTTCTGCCGTTCCGAGCAAGAATCGCGTAACTGCTGCGGGAACGCTGCGCGGGTTGCGCGGTTTTCGGCGGCGGGACGGGCGCCGGTGCGATTCGGCAGGCGGCAAGGGCTCTGACGAGGGGGATTTTGGGGAATGCAAATGACGCCATGCAAATTCGGGGGAGTGGATCGTGCGGAAAAATGAACAAACACACGAATTAGTGAGTTACTCGGCGTTGTCGCTTGTCGGATCTTCGGGTCCGCAGACAACCGCGCCCGCTCGGAGGGATTGGGGGGGGGGGGGTGCACACTGGGATTTTTGAGGTGGAACTTAAAAGCCCCTCCCCCCACCGTGTACCGAACTTCGGAGAGTCAAAGCTTGGATTTTCCGTACAGGGAGTTCCACAAGGCTGCAGTGGAGTACCTGTATAGGGAGAGTAGCGACAGATCTGAAACTCCGAAAGTCCATCGGGCCTTCACCGATGCCTCCGCGAATAAAGTTAGGGCCCAAAAGGGCACCCAACCTATGAATTTCAATTATCCAGAGCGATTTACTGATACTATTGTTACGAACCGTCCTTTATTAAGCACGTGTTTCACTCAGTTTTTGCATAAATTTACTCAATCTCGCGGAAGAACGCTCATTTCTGTACATTCTTGGCCATCTTGGTTAGAATTGGAATCTGCAGACTGGCAGTGAAATTTTGTGCGTTAGAAGTTGGTTAGAAGGGTGGCTGCACTTTTGGGCCCTAAGCCCTCCATGAACCGATCCGTCGGTGCTCTTCCTATACAGGTACTCTATGCTGAAGGAGTGCAGAGCTAGGATAAAACGCCGTGTGAGCATTCGAGACAGTGGCGTGGCGTGCTTTGCGATATATCGATGGAACTGTCATTCAAACTTAAGTACCTTTATAGACAGATAATGGTTCTGTGCCGGTTTCTCATTGGTCGCGTGAAAATAGGCTGACCCGATGTTCCTACGGCCGTAAATAAACAAACAAGGTGGCTGTTATTAGCGAGCAAGTTTGAGGTTATGCACATTTTACATCCTCCTGTGACGAAGGCGAAAGGCGATTTAACAGTGTTTTCATGTGTTATTCATAGATATGCTAGTTTAAATTGTCACTGCCGTATAATTAACATTTTTGTCAAATTTTAGCTTCTTATCAATGTTACGGCGGGTCGCCATCTTGTTTGTTTATTTCAGGCCGAAAGAGCATCATGAAGCCTAAAAACTCGTTGACCAATCAAAAAGCGGCACAGTTTTCCTGTAGTTAAAAGATACGAATGGCCATACTCTGTCCATGAAGGGAAGGTACTCTAATTCAAACCTATGGAAAAGGATCGATAAACAGGGTGTTCGCAGCGAACAAATTGATAATCGATTCTTCACCATAGCTTCAAATTAAGATGTATCGATGATCGATCATTCACGCCACGCCACTGATTCGAGAGTTGTCGGATTTCTCCGAATAAAACATGTATTCTTGAGGAAAGCTATGATGATGATTTTTTGAAATTTTTGGATATTTTAAATTAAAATGCGAACGAAATTGTCTTGAAAACTTGAACAATTTCCCCTGTAAATTCGTTTCCTATTGAGGGACAAACGGCAACGTATGAAGACTTATACGGCGTTCACACATAGCACGGTGGAATGGATCAGTCACCAAAATTTTTTAGAACGTAAGAAAAGGTGCTCAGGGTTACGAACAAGTTTACTTGGATTTCCAAAACCTATTTCTTTACGAATATTCTGGGTTATCAAACATGAAATTTACTACCTTACTGTGGGATTCCTTGGCATAATTTCTTAGGATATTGCGGTTGTCAATTAAAGTTTAGCGCAAGATAACTCGGAATTGGAAAAGTTCTAAATTTGAGAGGTAAACCCTGCCAAAGACTTTTTTTAAACGTCTCTAAGGTCGGATCAAATTGATCCGTCCTTAAATACATCGATGTTGAAAGTTTTTGAAGGTACGTGAACGTTTTTGAACGTTTGTGGAGGTATGAAATACTTTTGTAGAAATATTCAACTTTTCGGGAGATCGCACGGGACGGGACCCGAAGAATTGCTGGAGTGTGGCGCGCCTTCAATCCGGCTGGCAGCAACATGCTTACACCCGTGGTCGAATAGTTGTATCACTGCGATTGCCGTGAATGAGTTCAAATATCCTTTCCTATACGCGTAAGGAAGCGTATTTAGCTCCGACTGCAACGTTGCAGACCTCAAATAATGTCTCATTTTTAATCATTCTTGTTACGAAAGGCAAATACAGTTTTTCTAAACAATTTCCGCGGAATTTCTTCAGTCGCCGGAAATTTTGACGCAATATTTTCGCTCGTTTCATACCTCATTTAAAATCAATGAATTTAATAAACCGAATCCGAGATTCTGAATCGTTACAATTCAGGGATACAATTTCACTCAAATTGTGGTAAAAACGGGACGGAGAGTCAAGAATACTGACCTGCAGTCCTCCCTTTGCGGCGATTTAAGCGGCGCGCCGGCCAGTAATATTGCACAGGACGGGACCCGAGTAATTGCTGGATAGCGGCGCGCCGTCAATCAGGCTGGCAACAACATGCTTACACCCGTGATCGAATAGTTTTATCACTGCGCCTGCCGTGAATAAGTTCAAAAAACCCTTTCCTACGCGCGTAAGGAAGCGTATTTAGCTCCAACTGCAACGTTGCAGACCGCAAATAATGTCTTATATTTAATCATTCTTGTTACGAAAGGCAAATACAGTTTTTCTAAACAATTTCCGCGGATTTTCTTCAGTCGCCGGAAATGTTGACGCAATATTTTCGCTCGTTTCATACCTCATTTCAAATAAATGAATTTAATGAACCGAATCCGAGATACTGAATAGTTGCATTTCAGGGATACACTTTCACTCAAATTGTGGTAAAAACGGGACGGAGAGTCAAGAATAATGACGTGCAGTCCTTCCTTTGCGACGATTTAAGCAGCGCGCCAGCCAGGAATATTTCACGGGACGGGTCCCGAGTAATTGCTGGCGTGCGGCGCGCCTTCAATCCGGATGGCAGCAACATGCTCACACCCGTGGTCGAATAGTTGTATCACTGCGCCTGCCGTGAATGAGTTCAAATATCCTTTCCGAAACGCGTAAGGAAGCGTGTTTAGCTCAGACTGCAACGTTGCAGACCTCAAATAATGTCTTATTTTTAATCGTTCTTGTTACGAAAGGCAAATACAGTTTTTCTAGGGAATTTCCGCGGATTTTCTTCAGTCGCCGGAAATTTTGACGCAATATTCTCGCTCGAATCATACCTCATCTTAAAAAGATGAATTTAATAAACCCAATCCGAGATTCTGAATCGTTACGATTCAGGGATAAACTGCCACTCAAATTGTGGTAAAAACGGGACGGAGAGTCAAGGATAATGACGTGCAGTCCTAGCTTTACGGCGATTTAAGCGGCGCGCGAGCCAGGGAGATTGCACGGGACGGGACCCGAGTAATGAGCTTGTTCAGCAATTCGTAATTCTTGCATTTTTGGAAACTAGAGAGTGCACAGAGTTCACAGGAATTTTCCCCGATTTTTTTGAGCAATATTAACCCACGAAATACGAGTCCAAAAGTCCGTATTTTGGGCTCCCATTTAAACGCGCGCCGCTTGGCCCATCTCAAAATGGCGCCCATTTTCTCCGTCCGGCGGTGGCCACACTTTTGACCCGGCGTGCCGGCGAGGTACCTCTGCATGCCTCTGCCCGTCTGCCGTGTGTGGGTCGTATAAACAAACGAAGATTGATAACACAAATGATCCAAACAACTCGAAATCTCTTAATTTAAATTAATTTGAATCCATTTTCGACTTCAACCAAGCATTTGACAAAAATATTCATCGTATTTTACAACCAGGAGCCACGGCCTATCGGCTCATTTTAAGGTGCATTCTGAAAATCAGTCTTACAAGTCCAGTGTCCAAACCCAGACTTTCTTCTTTTACTTTTTTTGACCACTCTCTTTTCATTTTCGCCTCTAATCAAATGTTTTGCAGTTTCTTTGTCTTAAGTATGTGGTCCTGAATTCATTCAAGAGTTAGAAGTTCACCATTTATTTAGTATTATAGCCTTTTAACCTCTCAAGCTTTACCGATATGATCTCATGTAGTTGGAGGTTTCTTTGGCCCAAACCAAGTGATTACACATCTGATGTGTGTCTTATGGCTCTTCAAATTCGCAGTTTAGAACTAAATCAGAGACTACAGTTACTTAATCCAGTTCTGCTCTCTTGTTCAATGTTTGTCATAAGTGTTTGTTCGTGTCTGTTCTTTATAAGTGACCACTGTAGTGCATATACACAGTTATGCTATCGGTACAGGTATTATTTCTTGTTTTCTACAGTCAGGACTTTCTCTTAAGCGCAATAATTTACCAAAGAAATTCACCTAGTTGCGTAAATAATTTGGTGTATAGATATTCTGTTAATGTCTCCTTGCGGTGATGCAAAGTTTCTGAGATCCGTCACAAGTGGATTTTGCATTTTGACGGTCACTCTTGTCTGATAAAATTACTGATCTAGCAGCTTCAAATTTATACTTTGATCTCTGATTCATCACTAAATGACACTCATGCGGTGTCATTTATCTTTAATCAGTTCAAAGCTATTTCGACAATGAATCATCAAAGGTCCGATCGAAGAAGGAATTTTCTGGTGAGTGCTGCGGCTGAACCGACATCACAACTCTACTATCGAAAGCATCAACCAAGACATGATCATTCGTCTGGAAAAGGAAATATTTTGCAACTAATCAGCAGGCCGATTATTGAAGGCTTAGAGCAACCTGACAAGACATCAAATGCGAATATATTGCATGGATATGATAGGGCTATGTCTTTTCATGTCGGCCTGACATAGTTTCAATAATCTGGCTGCTGGTAGTTTAACAGGTAAGATTTGTAAAGTCACTTAGGTATCACAAGTTACATTCGCATCTCTTGTCGTACAGTTTTTGTAAGTATGCTTACGTTTGTGGAGATTAATTGATAACAAAACGAGCATATCAATGTCATAGCCTAACTAGAAAACCACTAACGTAGATTTACAAAGTTTCAGACTTTCTGTTTCTCTTCGATTATAAAATCATGCAATGAAATGTTACAAATGTCATCCCCAGATAACCTTAACCATGTTCCTGACTTATTCTTATGGGAGGATGTAATTCTATGTCTTTTCAAAATCCTTCCATCCATCTGTACCTGAGAAATTCAGTAAACCAGCCGACTTTCGGACTTTTAACAAGAATCGTTGGCAACTTTACCATTGAAATGATTCTTAGGTGTTTTTGAACAAAGGGATTTTATTAAAATGTTCGTTGGACAGGTTTGATTCACCCTGAATTCTTAAATAGAGAGAAAAAAAAATATTTTCTTCACTCTAGGAAGAGATGAAACTGACCAAGCTGTAGGTAAGTAAGTAGTTTTTGATTACTTTATTCCATGAAATATGATGAGCCTTGTTTCTGCAGGAAACACAACATACTAGCAGGAATCCTCAAATAAATTTTCTGTCTTGTACAATATCTGTTGATACTTAAGTATTTGATGATACCTATGAAGTACAAAATTTCTGAAAAAACCCTGGGAATACCAGCAGAGTCGTCTCCAAATTTTCTCTCAGGAACAAAACTAAAAATAATGGAAGTTTCCTAAGAATGCTCTCAAGACAAATTTACGTATTATTCATAGATGAAGTGTAGCCTGCTACATATCATGTCGTATTCCTCTTCAAATATACATGCAGGTGCGTAGATTTTGAAATTTTGAGCGCACAATTTGCTCATGAAAGAAGCGAGCACTACCATGATTTCCACTTACCATTACCACTTCCTGATAAATTTTTATAAGTTGATGCTTTTGAAAGTTGAGTTGTGATGTCGGTTCAGCCGCAGCACTCACCAGAAAATTCCTTCTTCGATCGGACCTTTGATGATTCATTGTCGAAATAGCTTTGAACTGATTAAAGATAAATGACACCGCATGAGTGTCATTTAGTGATGAATCAGAGATCAAAGTATAAATTTGAAGCTGCTAGATCAGTAATTTTATCAGACAAGAGTGACCGTCAAAATGCAAAATCCACTTGTGACGGATCTCAGAAACTTTGCATCACCGCAAGGAGACATTAACAGAATATCTATACACCAAATTATTTACGCAACTAGGTGAATTTCTTTGGTAAATTATTGCGCTTAAGAGAAAGTCCTGACTGTAGAAAACAAGAAATAATACCTGTACCGATAGCATAACTGTGTATATGCACTACAGTGGTCACTTATAAAGAACAGACACGAACAAACACTTATGACAAACATTGAACAAGAGAGCAGAACTGGATTAAGTAACTGTAGTCTCTGATTTAGTTCTAAACTGCGAATTTGAAGAGCCATAAGACACACATCAGATGTGTAATCACTTGGTTTGGGCCAAAGAAACCTCCAACTACATGAGATCATATCGGTAAAGCTTGAGAGGTTAAAAGGCTATAATACTAAATAAATGGTGAACTTCTAACTCTTGAATGAATTCAGGACCACATACTTAAGACAAAGAAACTGCAAAACATTTGATTAGAGGCGAAAATGAAAAGAGAGTGGTCAAAAAAAGTAAAAGAAGAAAGTCTGGGTTTGGACACTGGACTTGTAAGACTGATTTTCAGAATGCACCTTAAAATGAGCCGATAGGCCGTGGCTCCTGGTTGTAAAATACGATGAATATTTTTGTCAAATGCTTGGTTGAAGTCGAAAATGGATTCAAATTAATTTAAATTAAGAGATTTCGAGTTGTTTGGATCATTTGTGTTATCAATCTTCGTTTGTTTATACGACCCACACACGGCAGAGGCATGCAGAGGTACCTCGCCGGCACGCCGGGTCAAAAGTGTGGCCACCGCCGGACGGAGAAAATGGGCGCCATTTTGAGATGGGCCAAGCGGCGCGCGTTTAAATGGGAGCCCAAAATACGGACTTTTGGACTCGTATTTCGTGGGTTAATATTGCTCAAAAAAATCGGGGAAAATTCCTGTGAACTCTGTGCACTCTCTAGTTTCCAAAAATGCAAGAATTACGAATTGCTGAACAAGCTCATTGCTGGAGTGTGGCGCGCCTTCAATCTGGCTGGCAGCAACATGCTTACACCCTCGGTCGAATAGTTGTATCACTGCTATACAATAGTTATTTTCGTTTCTCATTGTGAAAATTAGATGATAGTCGTAAATAATGACGCATCTTCTAAGTGTCGCAGCGATTTTAGCGTTCGTCCCACACGCCAGAGTAGGCACGGCGGTCAACACATCTTCGCAGTATGACGCGCCTTCAAGCCGGCTAAGCTGCAACATGCTTACAGCCGTGGTCAAATAGTTGTATGTTACGCCTCTGTAAACGAACTCAAATATCGGTGGTTCCACGCGAAAAGGAGCTTATTTCCCTCGATTGCAAAGTTGTAAACCACAGTTAATGCTTCAATATGAATCTCTATATTTGTAAAGATACGCTCAGATTCTCTGAAAAATTTACAATAATTGTATGAACGATTTTAATTGAAATCACGGTAAATTTCGTCTCGAAATTATAATTCGTCTCGAAATTATAATTCGTCTCGAAATTATATTTCGTCCTATTTTCCTTTTTTTTTACCGAAAAAACAACCATGGTCCCTGATTCTAAATCTTAGCTATAACTAAAAGTTCATGCTTCGCCACATAAAGCGAGCGGTGATTTAAAACGCCTTCAATCCTGACGGATGCAACAAAACGTTCACCTTCCACGGGATGGGGAGCCTGTTCTTCGGAATGTTTACGAGAAACGATGGAAGAATGATCATCACTTTTTATTATTAGTGAGATGGTTTTCGATTCATGCAATTGTTTCGTATCTTCTGCATGCGAATATGTATATATCGAAGACGGATAAAGATATATCATAATTGAATGAGTATTTTTAGATACACGTTCTGCTCCAATCAAATGAGGCCAGAACGTTTTTCTGATGACAGAAACAATTATCTTTGATTTGAAGAAAATGTTTCGAGCTGAAATTGCTTTCTTCAAGCTAGCGATTTTTTCCACCTGAAGAATTTGGTAAATGAATTTTTCAATTGAAAAATTTTAATTCATTCAATCGTTTTCCTTCGGGTACCTAAAAACATGACTCCTCAATTTCCGAAAATCGTGCGTTCAAAAAATTTCGTTCGAATCAAAAACGTTTCTCTTATAAATTTAGAACACGTTTTACCCGTCACAATTGTTTTCAGTGATTACACCGGCTCTAACTACGATATGGGCAGGGGTGCAGAATCTTTAAAGCACTCACATTGTCATGTACCCGCTCGCGGGCTTTCCACATTTTTCCATCGGTTTTCCACAAAATTTCCCACCAATTTAAAAAAAATGATTTTCCATCTGTTTATCATCAACTTTCGACTAATAATCCTTCAAAATGTCCCCTCCTTCCACATTATGGGGGCTTTTCCACACTTTCGCTTGTTCGCCCGGGCGCGTGATCGGGCATTTTCTGCACACCTAGCATATTGGCTCCCTAGAACGAGAGAGAGAGGCAAGTAACAATTTCTCAGGAAACATCTTTTTCCTCCGAGCAGAGAGACGGGAAAAAATTGCTGGAGGTGTTAAATTCCGGCCCAATCGCACAAACAATTTTACTACTTTGTTTAAACTTAAAACGGTAAGGCTGAGTGAACGCGCACGGAATTTGTCGGTAAATATACTCAGTTTCGATGTATTGTGCTACTTCTCTGAGATCATCACTATTTTTGAGCTCATGACTGAGAAATGAATGAGGTCTTGAGTCATACCCCTAGCAGTAAAGCGTGGCATGCTTTGCGATACATCGATTAATCTGCCCTTTAAACCTATGGCCTTGCCTTAAAGCACATTGCTCACGCATATTGTGCAGTTAGTTGCGTCTTTCAGAAACTCTCGATGCGCTCATCGTGATTTTGGATCAGTACCTATGAGCAACAACTCTCCTTTTGGCTCTAACTGAAGTTTACAATAGGCACATTCTGCCGTGCTAAGGAAAAACGCCAAATAAAATTTCAGGCGTTGCCAAATCTCTTTAGATAAAAATAAGAATTTTTCAGAAAATTGTGGAAATTTTCCCCCTAAATTTTTAACAATTTTGTATTTAATTTAAACAGGGTGTCTAGTATCTTGTAATTTTAAAAAATCATGATATTTTCCTGATTTTTCCTGATTTTTTAATGTTGAAAATTCCTGATATTTTCCTGATTCTTCTGGACTCCTGGCACGGTAGGCAAAAGGTATTAAGACTTTCCCCACTGAGGAGATTCGCGTAAAAAAATTCCTGATAAAACGTCCGATTTTTCCTATTTTCCTGGTATTTTCCAGATCGGCCAATATTCCTGATATTTTCCGGTTTTTCCTGATGCTAGACACCCTGTAAAATTATCTGATAATTTCAAGGGAAAATATGCTTAGAATTTCCCGAAAATACATATTTCATTCGGGGAAAATCGGCAATTCCCAAATGTTCATACAGCGTTTTTCCTTAGCACGGTAGCATTGATGAGTGTGGTCCAACTCTGCTTGCATGAGACATGCCTAGTTGGAGGACTCTTGAGGTCCTAACCTCTAAAATATTTTGTCTCCGAATAAACGTCACAATATACTTCCTCACTAGTCTCCCTCTCTCCCTCTTTGTTCCCTAATCACTTCCTCCTTCTCTATCCTCCTCGCTCCCTCCTGCTGCCCGGGAGAGAGGGTGGAAAAATAGAATAATTGAGGGCGAGGAGCACAAGATGAGAATCAAACGGGAGTTAGGAGCTTATGTGACAGATCCCCAGAAGAGGATTCTCCGTCGGGGAGATAAAAGGAGGAAAGAGAGTTTGGTGCAATGGTCCTTCGGCGGGTTGGAATCCAATCATCGGCTGCCCCGAATTACGACCCTGCTCACCCCCTTCTCCAACTTTGGAACAACATCACTCCTCCGCGAAACGGCGTAACTAAATTTAACTTTCAGATGGTTCCTCTTCTTAATATGAATTATTCCATCATTCCTCCAATTCTGAGGGGATTCCTTTATACCGTGGGACCGACCGTTTCCACCCATGCATTAGTTTTTTTGACCATCAGTGCAGTTACTGAAGAATATGATTAGGAACATTGTTTTTTAACTTATGCAGAAGTCTTTTTTATTTGAAGAAACGAGTTTAGAATTAGAAAACTAGTTTGTCATATTTTGTGACTCCAAGGACTTTATCAAACATACCACCAACACATTGGCATAATTCATAATAATGTGAGATTTTTTGGGGTAAGTTTTTTTGATCACACGTCGGAGATCACGTTCGCAAGCACGTTTACATGTTTACTTGGATAGCGCGGCGTGCTTGCAAAGGTAGTGGATGAATGACATTGTAAAGACTACAAAATATCGACTTCAACCGCGGAGGACACGCGAATTGAATATAGGTTAAAGCGTAATTTTCATACGCGCAGTAAATTCAGATTGGAGAAAAGCTATGATTCTCCTTCAATTTCGAGTGATACAACATACCTACTCCGGAGTTCGAATAATTGCTCGCATCATATCCGCTTGTCAAGATTGTGATATTACGCGATTTTTCTCAATATCGCGAGGACCACACGATATTTTTAGCGGATTCCTTAAATCTTGAGATTACGCTCTCTTGATCACATGATTTTTCCTAAGCGATAATCACAGCAATATCCAGCAAAACGCAGTTTTTCAAAGTGGCATGGTAAAATCACACAAAATTTCTCGCGGAATACTTTCAGCGAATTCGTTCAATTCTAAGAAATTACGCAAGTTTCATCTCCAGGATGTCAAAAAAAATTTAATTTTGGATTTTTCTGAATTTTTTTGTAAGTGTAAACGATATTTCCCGATATTTTGCCCACCAAAATCGGATCTTGTTTAATTCAAAAAATGAACAAGGCAATGGAATCGGTCTAATTTTTAAAAACTTCTTAATGTACAACGTACATAGATTTTCGTGATCCAAGATGGAATCTCCTGATATTTTCAGTCTTTTTATTGACGGTAGGCACCCTGTTGAAATTCTGAGTCAATAATGTTAAGAAACGGCTATAATTAATGGAGTCGATGCATCTGTTCGGAAAATAATGCCACTTGCCTCGGATGACCCTACTCATCGCGGAATTTTGAATGCTTTTTCAACGCATATTACACATATTTTCCCGCCTATGGGACTTTTTGAAATTTCGATCTACAAAATTCAAAACCGGCCTTAAATACTGGAGTTGCAGAAGTGATTGGTCGAAAAATAATGACAAATATTTGCCACTTGTCTCGGATGCCTATCCGTATCGCGAAATTTCGAGTTCCCCTTCCAAGGATATTCTCGCGCCTATGGAAATTTTTGAAAATTCGAATCGAGAAAACCAAGCCCACACTGGAAAAAACCCACATTAGATTTAGAGTACAGACTTTTAAAAACATCGACAAGATAAAATCCTCTTGATTTAATCAGATTTAAGCTTAAATCAAGAACCAAGCCTCTCAATTTGTGCGGATTTCCTTTTGATTTAAGCATAAATCTGATGGAATAAAGAGTCAATTTTCTTGTCAATGTTTTTAAGAGTTTGGACTCTAGATCCAATGTGTTTTTTTTCCAGTGCATAAATGATTGATTAAACCATAAGGTAGAGGAAACCACGGTGAGCACTACCGCGGTGTATGACGTCATACGCCTTGTCTTTCGATGAGTGATACCTCCGTTTATGTTGGACATAAAAACTTGGCGTTTGAAGGGATCCGATTATATTTTGCTAATCCATAAGTTTAAACTATCAGAAGAGGAGTCTGTGACCAAGGGCAACAGCAGACCCTTAAGCTAAGCTCCTCAAGGAGCTCTTTGGAACAAGGGCGTAAAGACTTGCATTGCTGCTAAGATTGTGCAACTTACAGCATCGTTCCCAGTTGAACAGTTTGACAGCCCCGCTAGGATTTTTTTCTGAAAAAAATCTAAAAATTTTGATTTATTTTTCTGTGAAAATAATTGCATGTATGTATAACTTGGTTCGCTGCAAATTGTATACAATTTTAGCACAATCTTAGCAGCTCTATGACTAATGATTATATACATATCTTTCTACCTCTCCTTCTCTATTGCTAATGATTAATACATATCTTTCCTTTATCTATTGATTTAATATATTTAAGTGCTGTTTTATGTCAGCACTTAAATATTACTAACTATATTACTTTATGTATATATTATTCTACCTCTCCTTCTCTATTGATTATACGCCCTTGTTCCACAAAACTCCTCAATTGGGAAATTCAGTTAATCCTTCTGAAATTGATCTAATTGAAAGTTAATGTGGAAACTGCACTGTTGAGTGATCAGAAATTGTGTCAATCCAGAAAATTAAAGGAACGTACCTCAGGAGAGACTCGTAGATATCCATTCTGAAACAAAAGATATAACAATTATTATTATTACTATGCTTCGCATTGACATGAAAAAGAATACGAGGGAGGTAAGGTAAGTGACACTCACACACTCATCGAGCATGTTCAGTAATGTGTAACTCTTGTATTTTGGAGAAGTAGAGACTCACACACTCATCGAGTATGTTCAGTAATGTGTAACTCTTGTATTTTGGAGAAGTAGAGAGGGCACATTCTACATAGTTTTGTCCCCCAGATATTTTAAAAAGACATCAAATCACAATAAAACGAGTTAGTTGCTTGTTTTGTTCGAGAATCATCATGCTTGAGTCACGCACTTTTTACTTTCAGTGCGCCAGAAAATTTCAATGCAAAGTGTTTATAACATTCCCAACAAGTATAAAATTCGAACTTGCATTTGTTGTCTGTTCGCTCAGTGTGTCTAAAAACAAGAGGAAAACATAACTTTTCTTAGAAAAATACATCCAGACATTTGGCAGAATTTGAATTCGCATTTGCTTTTCATCAGCTTAACAGTGGACGTGTGGACATGTGCTATCAGAGTTTATCTTTTCTTTTTCACTCTCTCGAAGCACAAAAATACATGGAGTACATTTCGACATCAGGAACAATAATTTCTAGCTCACTTTGAAAACAACGTGAGTGCCATAAGTTTCCATATGCAAATAAGTGTTTTTACAAAAGAGTCAGATATTATAGTTCTAATTGAGGACACCGCACAAAGAACAGCCTATAACTGGAAACTGCGTTTTGAGAAAAACGCATTTAAAGTTTTGTTTTTGATGTACTGCGCAGACTTTTCAATGCAGGTACCCTAATTTGGTGTTTTTGTGTGACCGAACCCTTCTATTGAAGGATGCCGGGTAGATTTTGCGATACATTTTGGGTTTACACTCTAATATATTTAATTTAAAAAAGCGGTTTATAGGCCATTATTACGCCCAACGGTCATTTTGGTGGCAATATGAAGTATAAATAATCTCAATCACGCATGATTAACGCAAAATGAAAGAATACATCGATAGTCAGTAAAGAGTAAGAGTCCTCAATTGTAATCTTCCGTTACATTCCTAAGGTGCAATGATACAACTATTTGAACTCTCAGGAATGCGTGAGGTATCACGCCGCATTTGAAGGCGTTTTCAAATCAGCCAAGTTCCGATACCCGGATTATCGTTTTGTATAGTTCATTCATATTCTATTGTCTTATTCCGTATAACTTGTTTATTTTTAATCCTCGTATAAAAACCACCCATTCGCTAAATACAATTCTAGCTGAAGCGCACTTAAGCTTTGCATTCATGACTGCAAAAATGTCAACGGAAATCGAAAAGGCCAGCGTGCATGAATGCTATTTCAATTGTAATCTTCCGTCACATTCTTACGGCGCAATGATACAACTATTTGAACTCTCCGGAATGCGTGAGGTATCACGTTGCATTTGAAGGCGTTTTCAAATCAGCCAAGTTCCGATTCCCGGATTATCGTTTTGAATAGTTCATATTATTTTGTTTTCATTTCTAACCACTTGTTTATTTTTAATCCTCGTATAAAAACCACCCATTTGTTAAATACAATTCTAGCCGAAGCGCACTTAAGCTATGCATTCATGACTGCAAAAATGTTAACGGAAATTGAAAAGGCCAGCGTGCATGAATGCTATTTCAATTGTAATCTTCCGTCACATTTTTAAGGCGCAATGATACAACTATTTGAACTCTCCGGAATGCCTATAACTGGAAACCGCGTTTTGAGAAAAACGCATTTAAAGTTTTGTTTTTGATATACTGCGCAGACGTTTCTATGCAGGTACCCTGTTTTGGTGTTTTTGGGTGACCGAACCCTTCTACTGAAGGATGCCTGGTAGATTTTGCGATACATTTTGGGCTTACACTCTAGAATATATTTAATTTAAAAAAGAACGGTTTATAGGCCATTATTACGCCCAACAGTCAATTTGGTGGCAATATGAAGTATAAATAATCTTAATCACGCATGATTAACGCAAAATGAAAGAATGTCGATAGTGAGTAAAGAAAGGGGTAACTAGCACCTTATAGGCCCTTAAGTTTATAGGCCCGTATTACGCCCAACAGTCATTTTGGTGGCAATATGCGAAGTATACATTTTTGGAGGAATGGATAGTTTGAGAGGAGAATAAATTATTTCAATAGCTCGTTTTTCTGAAATAAAAACAAATCTTTATAAAATGAAATCAAAAAATCGAGCCATCACTATCGCCGCGCTGCGCCGATGCCCGCGAACCGAGAATGATAAGGCCGCGCGTATAGGTCGTTCTTGCACCCATCGATCCAGGGGCCTGACTTAACTCGGAAAAAAAAAGGTTTTTCGACCTCGAGCCGTTACCTATATTCCTATCTATATTCTATCGCTACCACAGCATAGTCCAGGGTACGTAGAATCCGGAAAGCAGATGGGCGTAATAACGACCTACACGCCTATAGGCTGTTCTTGGTGCGGTGTTCTCAATTGCAAAATGTGTCCAATTCCTCATCAATATTGTACGTAAAACGCTGAGAACATTAACTATTGAGGAAACGTTCGAACAGTCCGTTTTCACCCTGTCAAAAGATCTATTCCCTGTTTTCTCCCGTCACTCTTAGCCCCATGATTGATCGATTCCCAAACTTCTTACAGTGGGATGTAACGAGAAGGCTCCTGCAACTGTTGTGGTATCTCACACGAATGAAGGCTCTTTGTTAACCCTCGAAACGCTCATCGTTGCATTGCATTGCGGCGAATCTCGAGCATAATTGCCGCCAGGCCCGCCACAAGGGGGGGGGATACTGGGTCCTTGGTACCGGGGCCCGGGCCCTGGAGGGGCCCGTGACGCAGGTGACAAACCACTACGAATTCATGTGTAACCCTTGTCTCGTAGGGAGAAGTGAAAAAATTACCCTAAAAATTCCGCAAAAGGTGAATAAAGTTTCAAAATACGCTAGGGCGCTATACAATTTTTCTTACTTCTTTAGAGATTTTCAAGAATTATACAATTTTTCTTACTTCTTTAGAGATTTTCAAGATTTTGAGTATATGTAGAATGATATTTTCAGTAACTGTGTTTCATTTTCTTCCGTTGTCGGATGCTAAGAGGCTCCTTTCTAATTCTGGGCATCCTCGACTTCAATGGCTTAACTCCCTTGCCATAGACGTACGAAAGGGGAGTCCAGGGGGGCCCGGCTCCCCATAGAATTGAAAATTATTATCTGCCCCCTCAAAAAAAAATTTATAGATGTTTTGAATGCAACAATTCGAAAGTTTTTGGTGCTGAAAGTAAACAAAAAGGCGTAATTATTCTGCAGAAATTGATGGAAAATCTCCATCATAAGAGCTTCATAATGCGTCCAAATAGATTTAAAATTTCAAGAATTTTCCGGGGGAGGCCCCCCGGACCCCCCCCCCCCCCCTGTGCTAGGGGCCCGGGCCAGAAAATTGGTACTAGGGCCCGAGATGGGATATGGCGGGCCTGATTGCCGCACCATTTAGGTGTTTTAGACTTGAATTTAAGAAAAAAACGTTTTCTAGTAATTCGTATGAAACGCGATTTTGACCCAACATGAATCAAACCATGACATCAGTTAGATGTTTGCGTACACTAAAACACCCCCTTGCTGCTGACAATGATAAAGAATTCGCTCAGGTGTGACAGTCAATTCATACAAAAGCAGATAAATAGTAGATCGTATATTATGTATACAGGGTGGCCCAGACCTACCGTACCACTCGTACCAGGCCTTTTTCGGTTAATTTGGGGTAACCTCCACACCGGTTAAATTTAAAAGTTCAGAGACTCCTTTTACCCCATCAGAAGTCTCTGAGGACAACGGTACCCTCAAATTTGGATTCCTTGGGAACGATTACCCATGGAAACACATTTTTCCCGAGTCTCCACGTCAATTTAACGAACTTAGATTTTTTTGAAAGGGGGCTCCATCCCCCACCTTTAGGAGTCGGTGTTTTTGACACAGATGGGCCGATTTTAGATTTCTTGGTGTCGATTTAAGTTAAAAATTTCCGTACGTTCTGATCCCGATGAAATAATTTCAAAATTTTGACATAAACCCTGACTTTTGAAGTACGGACCCCCCCCCCCCCCCCCAAGGGGCGACAGGAGGGCTTTGGAACCATAAAATTCGGATTCCTTGGGGTCGATTCCCAATTCATCCCCGCGATCCTAGACTTCGTGCGACACAAATTAACCGAAAAAAAGGCCTGGTACGGTAGGTCTGGGCCACCCTGTAGATGGCCGACGAACAACACCACCTATCTACAAACTGACGATTTTGCAGAGCGAAAAGAAAACTTCGCCATTTTTGTAATTTTAAGCTTACATTCGCAATTTTTTTTACATCTAGTAATAAAGGCGCTCTCCTACAGAACAGGATTGGAAACAAACTAAAATCATCAGCTTGCATATTTTAAACGTACTGTAAAATGCGGCAAAGCCGTTAACTCGATTTTGCCAGAATTGCCCATTAGGCGGTATCGTCCGATACCCCTCGATATGTGTGAAAGAAGAGAGGAACGGAAAAATTAGAATTTTTAGGTACGTACCAGCAGAAGGTTATCCATTTGCCCGACGCCAAGCTGAAAGCACTCACAACACTGTCACTGAAACTGAACTGATAAACTTGGCCATAAAAAGATGTAAAAAATATTAAATATTGGTTAAAGACACAGGTTCACCGTGAAGTGAACAAGACGCACGGATTGTCTACGCGGATTTAAATTCTGCCCATGTTAGGTAGTGTTCAAAATGAATTTGTTCATACACTTCTCAAATGAAAATTAACTAATTAGACACCTATCATCTTCCATAAAAAGTGAGAATCATGAATAACTATGGATGACGACTCTACAACTTTATACAATCAAAGGAATACCCAATGCAAGGATATTCACTCTCAATTTTAAGTCCATTCGAAAATTCTGAGGGGTGCTACAGACAGCATTCTGCTTAAAAGAGCTAGGGCGAGAAAAGAATAGAGGAGAAAAACGAGTGAGGTAGACAAGATAGTAAGAGAGAAAATGGGAATAACGCATGCAGGATTCTAATGGCTAATGGATGTGTCAAACGAAATGAAGTTGCTACAATAAGAACTAACAAGGTTTTCAAGTAAAAATGTGATACTTTCATTAGGAAGGAGAAGAAAACAGTACACGGAGAAAAAAACTTCGTGCGTGGGACCCGAAGTTTAGGTCATATGGATCTCTGAAGTTTTCGGATTGAGCATCTGAACACTTTAGGTCCAGCTGCTGAGGTTTGGATCACGCATCTGAAACTTCAGTTCTTACATCCGAAAGACTTCGGTTCTCACATCTGAAGTACTTCAGATGTAAGAACTAAAGTTTCAGATGTGTGATCCGAACATCGACAGCTAGATCTAAAGTGTTCAGATGCTCAATCAGAAAACTTCAGAGACCCATATGACTTAAACTTCGGGTCCCACGCACGAGGTTTTTTTTTCTCCGTGTACTTGGGAGAAAAAAGAGAATAAGGAGACTGAAAGAAATTCATTATACGATTTAGGATGACATTTTTGAAAAGGAAAAATAAAATGGCTTGGCATCGTGAGGGTGTGAATGCGAGGATTTCATTGAGCCTCCCTACCCTGCACAGAGAAAACAGGGTCGTTGATCTTACAATGCTCATAGTGAATTCCTGGTTCCACCTTTTCTATCCTAGTTACACTTCGCCTTCCTGTTAACAATTCTCCACTGAGGGCCCGGAATTCACTTTGAGCATTATAAGGCAACGATCCTTCTTTTTCCGTGCAAGGATAATTCTCATTCCGCTCAACAAACAAACAAGGCCGCAAAACAAGGCAAGGCAAGGCAAAGCAAGTCAAGGCAAGGCAAAACAAGACAAGGCAAAGCAAGACAAGGCAAAGCAAGACAAGGCAAAGCAAGGCAAGGCAAGGCAAGACAAGACAAAATAAAACAAAAAAAGATATAAAGAGAAAAAAGGAGAGGTAGGAGAGGAAGGAAAGGAGAGGTAGGAGAGGAAGGAACGGAGAGGAAGGAGAGGAAGAAAGGAGAGGAGGAAAATTAAGAAAAGGAAAGGAAGGAATAGAGGGAAAGAAAGGCAAAGAAGGAAGGAAAGGAAGGAAGAAAGGAAGGAAGGAAAGGAAAGGAGAGAAAAACCTGCCACGGAAGAAAGAAGTTTGCGTCTGAGGCGCAAGGTATAGGTAAAACGACGTTACTTAACCTTCCCTGTGTCTCGCAACTGCCATTTCAGGGCCGGCAACAGCCCTAAACAGCGGTCACGGGACACAGGGAAGGCGAAACAACGCCTTTTCACCGTCCCTCTTGAATCGCAGACCCAAACTCCTTTTTTCCGTGGCGGGTGACCATCCGTTTTTACCAATACAGCAGGCAGCAACCGGCTTAAGGGTTGATGGGGCGGTCACTGTCCAGCGGAGGTCCGGCCAGCAGTCGGGGCGGGTCCGCGGATGGCTCCTACTCGTGCGTCCACCGGGTCCGACGTCCAACAGTCGGGCTGACGGCTCGCCGGACGGTCCTTCAGACATTCCGTCGGACGGCATTCTACCCACCTAACTTCGCTTTCAGCCTATTGTAGGATATTCAACTATGGAGCGCCGTCCGTGTCAAAGCCGTTACTGGCTTGCCATCGAGAATCTTTAATTCCTAGGGGCTTGAAGAAGGGCCTTATGAGTAACAGGGCGGACTGGCTAGGAAATGATCACCCCCTATGCTTTGGTTGCAAATTCGCCTGACAGGGGTCCATCTTGACAAAATTTTGGGGCCCCAATATATACTTTGACCCCTGGGCGCGTGAGGGCCCCACTTTAAAGAGAAGCTGTAGGCCCCGAATCCTAGTTTTGACAAATGATCACCCCCTATGCTTTGGTTGCAAATTCGCCTGACAGGGGCCCATCTTGACAAAATTTTGGGGCCCCAATATATACTTTGACCCCTGGGCGCGTGAGGGCCCCACTTTAATGAAGAGCTATAGGCCCCGAATCCTATTTTTGACATTAAGAATCTGTAATTCCTAGGGGCTTGAAGAAGGGCCTCGTGTAGCAGGGCGGGCTGGCTAGGAAATGTTCACCCCCTATGCTTCGGTTGCAAATTCGCCTCACAAGGGCCCCTTTTGACAAAATTTTGGGGCCCAAATATGTACTTTGACCCCTGGGCGCGTGAGGGGCCCACTTTAAAGAGGAATAGGCCCCGAGTCCTATTTTTGATATTGAGAATCTGTAATTCCTAGGGGCTTGAAGAAGGGCCTTCTGAGTATCAGGGCGGACTGGCTAGCAAATGATCACCCCTTATGCTTTGATTGCAAATTCGCCTCACAACGGCCCATCTTGACAAAATTTTGGGGCCCCAATATATACTTTGACCCTTGGGCGCGTGAGGGCCCCACTTTAGAGAGGAGCTATAGGCCCCGAATCCTATTTTTGACATTGAGATTCTGTAATTCCTAGGGGCTTGAAGAAAGGCCTTATGAGTAACAGGGCGGACTGGCTATAGGAAATGATCGTCCCCTATGCTTTGGTTGCAAATTCGCCTCACAAGAGCCCTTTTTAACAAAATTTGGGGCCCCAATATACTTTTTGACCCCTGAGCGGCGCGTGATGACCCCACTTTGAAGAGGAGCGATAGGCCCCGAATCCTATCTTTGACGGGGCCCGCCCCCCAAAATTTTTTAGCAAGTCCGTCCCTGATGAAAATAGAAAAATTACGGGGAGGGGGGAGGAGGATTTTAGCGAGGCTGAAAGAAATATTCCGTTCGCTGCCCCCCCCCCCCCAGGGCCTCTACTGAACATGCCCCCTCCCTTGACACAATAAGCCCCCTCCCCAAAAAGCGAGTTTCCGAACGCTCAGGGTGGCGTACATCCCCTCCACCCCTCCCGAATCCGCCCATTATTTTTTCCCAGCATCTTATCCCTTCTGTACCCCCTAGGAAAATATGTTTTGACACAGATGGCGTTCCATAGTTGAAAAACTCAGGCTGAAAGTAAAATTAGATTGTTTAAGAATGCCGTCCGACGGAATGCCCGGTAGACCGTCCGGCGGGCCGTCTGCTCGACCGTCAGACGGACCGTGTGGAGGCACTTTTACCGGAACTGACGGCGCCGATCGTCGTTGAACGTCACGACGGAGAGATGCAAGTCGCTCCTGCAGCGGAACCTCCAAGGCCTAAAAGAATTCACCTCGAGGGCCCTGTTCATTGGTCCCTTGGGCCCTCGGTCTCTAAGTCGCGTATTCTCTAGAGCGCAGCACTGAGCCGCGCCCTGAAACGCGACTTTACTTTTAATTTTCACCTCTTGTAGCCTGATTAACAACCCAGGCACTCACCGTTGAGATTCTACAGTGGAATCGATGATATACTTTAATAAAATTAAGATGTGTTGCAAAAGACAGAAGGAGAGAATGGAGAAAAATATGAGGTTGTAACGTGTAAAATAGATACCTGTAAAATAATTGTGTTCGTTTTTTTTTTCAGTCACGAATCAATTAGATTTAGTTTAATTTTATTTATAGCTCCATTCTCCAATCATTTATCATCCTCAAGGTCAAAATTGGGAAAAAATTGAGCGAAAGTTATTGTATTAGATGAGCCAATACAGTCGATGCGAGATTCAGAGAAGAAGATAAGAAAGAGAATCAGAATGAATCTCGGGATTTAATATTGAGTGTACAAGAGTGAGTTTTATGATAATATTTCTAGCACAATACTCCGGCATTTTAATAATACGATTGAATGAGACTAATATGTTTTAAATCGAATAATGAGGTCGGGATTATAGAGCTAAATTATCATTGCCAAGTTTTTTTTTCCTACGAAAAAAGCGACTTAGTTAAAACCCGATTTATGCATTGTTAGAGCATTTGCACGTCTGTAGGCATTTGCCGCATACGATTAGCTAGAGGAATGCGTATCGATCCGTTAAATTGCAATACTTTGCACCATCAAAGTAAACGTTCCATTGCAAAATTAAAAAAAGCGAACGCCGCTTCAGGCGCCTTCAAATCCCAGCGATACTCCCCGCTTTACCAGGCAGTTGGTTTGGCTGCCTATTCGAACCAAACTCAACTACGAGTACGGTGGCTAATTTCACTACAATCACTCACGAGAGTGTGCTAGTTGGTCCATTCAAAAAATAAAAATTTTCTACTTGAATTTTCAGTATAACTATCTGTACTTTAAATCTCGTACTTTTACTTCTGAATGCCTAAATTTTGTTTCATTCCCACAAGTAGATTGAAATTTACCGTCGATTGCTAAATGCTTTGCGATATCTGCATTGATCGCTGCATGCTTTCTCTGCTTTGCCGTTTAATAGGTAATCGTCATCTCGGACCTGCGCAAATGTAATTCTAGAGTTCGATACAGGGGTCCTCAGAGAATAATGCATACAAAAAGTAGTTTATCTTGAGCTCCAGATGAGTATAAAATCAAAATAAAACTTTATTAGTTTCGGATAACGTTAACGAATAATGACGAATGAAAACTTCGACTAAGAAGTATACCTTCATTCATCTTTTTTTGTCGAGGATACATCACACCTAAGGGAAACTACACGGAAACTATGAAATAATGACGTTTTCTGGCTGCTATTTTGAATAACTATGGAGGAATATGAGGGGAAGGTGCGTAACTAATGATGCACGATAGTTTCTTCGTTGGCGATAAATATAACAAAGGCCTCTAGAAAGATTTTGAATGTTATAGATTTTATTTAAAGGAGGAGATTTAGTATTATTTGGCTTCTTAAATTTTTGTTCCTAGGTCTGCTCTTAAAACAGGGACTTCAAATTATAGTTGAAAATTCGAAAATGCTAAAAATTTGTTTAAGGATGGAAATAAATTCAATTATTTCACTGTTCGAATTATAGTTCATAGTATTTAGATTCGATATTTATTCACACTTGAACACAATAAAACGGAAGCATTCGGATCTGCTGAAAAAGTGAGGATGTTCAGCAAACGATAATAATTTCCTACGCCATGTTTATTCATACTTAAACAGCCGACTCGACTGAATCATAGGAAACTACAAGTATGGCTTACAAGACATCGCATTACATTTTTTGAAAAAAATGAGGATATTTAAAGCAGCATATTTTTCTCTCAACACATTTTGTACCGTGAACGTGATTCCTTAATTCAGATTGGGGAACTTTCAATAATCTAGGAAGGTTCGAATATTCAATCTCATAAAACAGGTTAATTTACCTAACACTGCGGTCGGCGACATAAAAAATATGAAGAATTTTCTTTTAACGCCTTAAATGATTGTAGACGCTCATTTTTGGAAACCCAGAGATTGACATCATCCGACGTGTGCGTAGATTTTCCGATTATTTCAATATCAGTCGCGTCACAGATAACCAAGAGCAAAACTTGGAGGGAGATCCCGCAAAGTTAACATTTATTCACAAGACAGCTCACTTATAACTTTAGTTGAGACGGAAAAAATAGGGGAGAGTAAAGAGCAATTATGCCGGCACCTTCCTAGTTTTCCGATTATAAAATTACACCGTAAGTGAAATAATAACTATAATGTTGCACTCGCAATGCTCGTTAGGATCCACATTTCGCTGAAAGCGCGCAAAGAACTACTAACTCGACGAAGACTCTTTGAAAATTTCGTATAAACGAAAACGAGAAAGTTTAACTTGCCTACTCATGATTTGACGCTTGAAGACGCAGAGGTAAACAAAACATACAATTGTAAGGGTGGGAAAATACATTTAGAGAAAAATCTAACGATAAGGCTCATTACTTAAATAAAGGGGCACGCCCCCTGGGCCCCCCTAGGGGAGCTCTGCGAGCTTCCTTGAGTCAATTTAAATAGATCGGGCTCTTTTAGGGCGGACTACCTCTCATCGGTAGCCGTGAAAATCATGAGAACCGGCCCGGGAGATCTTTTCAACGAACTGCCACAAAAAATGAATATTTACAGTTTTTAAATGAGAATATTTACAACTTTATCACATAAGAAAAAATGAGCACTGAAGGTGTCATGGAGCTTACAGTAATAATGATGACTCCATCATCATTATTGATAGAGCTATGGTAATACTTTTTCCTGACGGATACTAGGGTGTTCATGGGGTCGCAAGGAAACGGCTGTTGAGAAATCTGAGGTTTGGTTGTAAGGAAGAAAAACAAATCGCACCCTTTGCTTTCATTGAACCTGAGTGTAGTAATACCACCACACAAAGTAAAGAAAATCTTGGTTCTCATCATTTTTAGATCCATTTTCAGAACAAGCCTGAAAGTCTAGTCTTAATTACAGTTACGTTTCGGACTGCGACCGAAAAAATGACCAGGAGTATCAGCCTATTAAACACATTCATGCTAAAAGGAACTTTGATCATAGGGTTTGCGTGTAACTTAGTTCCTTTAGCATAAATACATCCTATCAATGCTTGCACCGGGCTACTTCAGTTGTTTTTTTGCCGTATGAAGGAGCGAACCGCGATCCGAACTAACGCCAAATATCGAGAGGTCCACAGAGATTTTTACCAATGTTCCCGTCTGCCTGCCCATCATAATAATAAAATAGCATTTTTATTCAATTGGAAATCATAACTGTTACCAAAAAAGTGCCAGCGTCCTACCACTGCAAGAGGTAGGAGCTGTTTCCGCCGTGCCTTTCCGTGAAAAATTTGCGTTTACAAAATGCAGCGACGGGCCATAATACGGACTCGTAGCGAAATTTTTGATTGGGGTACATCATTTGGACTGCATTTTGCAATTTGGAACTATAAATTCTGGCTCTTATTTAAAAACACCTTATGTGCATAGAGAAACTAATGGCACTAACGTTGTTTCTAAACCAGGCTAGTATTTATAGTTCCAAATTGCAAAATGTAGTCCATTTCATTACTCAGAGTCGAAGGGTCGTAACTAATAATCTATCGAAAGATTAAAATAAAGGTATTCGTGGAATTTAAATCAAATTTTCTAATTAGTAAAAAGTTTGAAAAACTTTATGAATATATTCAAGTGAGGACGACCCATTTAATTTGGTATTTAAATTACGAGAAAGAGGGAGTGGGGAGTACCTATAACTATATTTTCCGAGAGACTTTAAAATGAGAGACATGTAGATAGACGATCCTTCGACTGCGAGCTTACAGATTTGCATTCAAAAAATTAATAATACATTCATTAAGCCACATAATCTGTACATTTTTTTGATATCTTACACATTTTTTCATTTATTTCATCTTCTTCATTTTTCCTTTTCTTTTTTTTGTGTTTTTTTTGTGTTTTTTTTGTTTTTTTTGTTTTTTTTTGTTTTTTTGTTTTTTTTTGTTTCTTTTTGTTTTTTTTGTTTTTTTGTTTTTTTGTTTCTTTGTTTTTTTTGTTTTTTTGTTTTTTTTGTTGTGTTTGTTTTTTTGTGTTTGTTTTTTTTTTTGGTTTTTTTGTTTTTTTTTTGTTTTTTTTTATTTTTTTTGTTTTTTTTTTGTTTTTTAATTTGTTTTTTTTCTTCTTATTTTTCATGTTTTCTTTATTTTAGTTTATTTCATTCAATATACTTTCAGGGACATTATTATACCTACTTAAGCACTTTGGGGGCTGTTCGTAAAATACATAACGCTCTATTGGGGGAGGGGGATCGAGCAGAATGCTAAGTTCTTTTTTTACATGCCAGGCGTTACGTGGCGAAAGGGAGGGAAATTCTAAAATTTGTGTTACGTATTTTATGAAAGACCCCCTTACATAGTTTGTTCACGAAAATTCTACTACCACTTTAATTGAAGAAAAAAATTCTGCCACCAGACCCATGAATCTACGCCAGCTACGACCTAATCATCCACAAGTTGCCACAATGTTTCCTGTCCACACATTGTTCACGTTGCGCGATCCTTCATATCGTTGATCTTCATCTTCTTTCTTCATCCGAGGATATATCTTGAGAATCTTCATATCGTTAATCTTCGTCTTCTTTCTTCATCCGAAAAAATATCTTGAGAATAATCTTATCCAATGGTTGTCTTCTCGTCCTGTCTGCGCGAAGTGACAGTTTCGGTTCCATCTACCCAGTCAATGATTTCGGGCAATAACTCTTCTCGGCATTACGTCTTATCCATGATGGTCTCAACCTCAAGCATATTTATCGTTCGCAAGGGCGTATGCATCGTGATGCACCCACAAGGGTGACTGGTATTTGTACCACGAACATGCACATCTCCAATTTATCACATTCCGTTGAGTTTTGATTAAACGGTGCGAATGTTCCGTTTCGTCAAAATACGAAGACTTCTGCTATCTGATGGTGTGGCACGATGAGTCTGTCCGATGGTACTAACACCTTTTTCGTTGGCAGTGTCGTAATGCCACACACAGGCCTCCAGGCAGGGGATATCAAACCCAACTTTGACTTGCTTCTAATGCGTTGCAAATAAAGTCTCACTTGCTGATGCCACATTCACTATTGTCAGGAGCATCAATCTCTCTATAAGAGCGATTGTCGGCATAGTTGTTTCGAGACCTCGTCTTCGTCCTCGGTGGTCAGTAGCCACCAGTCGGCACTTGAAGTCTGCTCGGCTTGGATGGTTTGGTCCGTTGGCTGATAGTTCATGTACATAGCTTTGCCGAAAACTCAAAAGAAAATTTGCATTTTGATAAAAATGTATACATGACTGCTCGCACACTGAGATTTGTGTGACTTGCTTGCTGGCATGCATTGCCTGAGGCGCCTGCGGTGATGCAGATATACTTCAAGCCTGACTTCTTTGAGTCAGACATCTTCAAATCTGACTTCTTTGAGTCAGACATCTTCAAATCTGACTTCTTTGAGTCAGACATCTTCAAATCTGACTTCTTTGAGTCAGACATCTTTAAATCTGACTTCTCCAAGTCTGACTTCTCCAAGTCTGACTTTTTCAAGACGTACTCCTTCGACTAGAATGCCTCGTGCGTCGTTGTGGCTCCGCTTGAGACTGAGTACGCTTTGCTGACAGTAGACTAAATTCTCCTTCAAAAGGAGAATATAGCCTTTCTCGCCAATGTTGCAATATCATATTGGATTCATCGTTGACTTCCAAATGTTGACTTTAAAAATTGACTTTCGATAAGCTTCGCCGTGCTCCAGTGAGATTAGACACACCTTATTCTTGAAACCTGTACTTCTTGCAATTTTCATATCTTGGATACTTTTTGTCTTGTTGAGTTACGACCCTGTCAGCGTTCGGCGATTATCCGGCTTAACCTCCATATATCAGATGGCAATCAACTCCGCACTCTTTCTGTCGTGCATCACGTTGTGGAAGAAATGAATTCGTGATCATCATTACCAACATTGAATGGTGTAATAAGAGGCGTGCATCCTGAGATTCTGCGTGATTTTTCGGAATTTGCGCCGAACGATCATCAACTTCAAAGAATTTGGGCGTCTTTATACTATAGAATCTTGTTTTCATTGACTGATTTGACTGCAAGACAAAAATTGACCAAAAAGATCGAGGATACGGTTAGACGATCAGTCAAAAATGAAAAAGGCCGCTGCGAAATACCAATTGATGCTTGCGCCATATGAAACACTCGTCTGTTTATTTCAGAGTGAAAACCGTGTTGCTTGAAAAAGTTAAGCATCGGTTTCATGGTGAACACTCATTCTGATGTTTGCATCCTAAAAAAAATCTGCTCCAAAATACTGATTATGTGGTCTGTATAGAGCAAGAAATAGGTGTTTATGTTCTAAAAGATTTAACGACCACGTTGATATGGAACAGAGAGGTCAACATTGCGACATCCTGAAAAACGAATAAGCATACTGATCGAATGAAACGAAGTAATCAGGCCACGAACATTTTTGTAGGTAAATAGCAAGTGCCGAAAACCAACATTGCGCTTCTAAAATAAATGTTGAATTGTGAGTAGATTCATAAGTAAATTGTCATTTTTCAATGAATCTCATTTCAGAGAGTCGAGAGAGGAGAGATAGATGCAGTCGATCCTGGACGATGAACGATGGCCATATCCACTTCTTCGACGAGGAATCAAATTCGACCGTTTGGAAGAGTTGAAACTGCGGCCGGTCAAAATAACATTTGGATGACACCCAAGTTTCACCCAGAGTTTACGTAGGAGAGGTCCGTATGGATCAAACTCGGCAATTTGAGGAAAATTTATAAATCGTAGCAGGCGAGAAAATGGGATTCAAGATGGCAGTGCTTTGGAAAAAGCCGCAGACAGCCCCTGCTGGCGATAGGCAGTTAAATATTTCTCGAAGATTGGAAAGATTCGACATTATTCATGAAAATATTTCACTAAGTTTCACAACACCGTGAAATATTTCATACCTCCTGAAGGCAAGAGTATGCAACAAGCAGCACAAACTAAGATATCTCTTTGATCAGCTTCAGATCAATAAGATTACAAGATCGCTCTCGAATTAATTGATGAAGTTAATAACACAAAGAGGGGAAACTCAAGAGCAAAATCAGACATTTCTTTAAGCAGATGAAAACAAGATAAGTGAAAAAAAAAGAAGAAAAATAAGTTGGAAACAATCCAGCAACGCGTCGCATATGAATGACAATATCCTGATGAAGTTCACAAAAACTTATTGAGAGGTTCGTGACAAAAGCGACTAGGTCCTGCTGAGATTAAAAAATTTCTTGTTATCGTCACAACGTCTAGACTAATAGACTAACTAGCTGAACTGTTGATGATACTGAAGGAAAGCTGACAGCACTGAAAAAAAGGTGTCCTCAAAAATATTCGTTAGGAAAACTGCATGAGCATTCAACAACGAACGCGTGTGAATTTCCAACATTACTTTCATCGTAGTATACCACTGAAGTTAAAGATGAGCTGTAAATTAAAGCACATTCTTCCAAATCTTTCCAATTTTTCCAAGGAAGCATTTCGTGCGAAAGTTCAACATTTTATTCCCCTTGAAAAGTAAGACCCTGGTAAAATATACGATAACACAGCTAAAGACGTATGAATGCTAGGTGTTGAAACCAGGATAAAAATCCTCCAATAGTATTTCGGGGCGGTATACTTATGAATAGTTTTATTATTAGCTATTAGTGTAAGTTATTATTACAGTATCAGTATAATTATTGAATAAAATTAATCGTGAAGAGATATCAGACATCGCATATTTAAAGTCAGTCTTAAAATCGGGTGACTAGCTCTTATCATGCATTATGAATTGCCCAAAAACGAATGAAGAAATTCTACTGATATCACTGAATCTTTGGCTCGTATCCGTGGTTTATTGATATCAGATATCATTATTGATACAAAAAGTAGCGCGTGGGAGTATCTTGCACAAATCGGTGTTAAAAAGCACGGGATCAAAATATTTTTCCGCCGACAGCCTCTGACGGTTGGGCAGTTAATTGGATAACATTTTGCAATTAGAAACTACAGTTATTTTCAGCCCACTTCAGAAAGAACGTATGTGCCATTGGTTTCCATATGCACATAAGTACCTTTACAAGTGAGTCAGATATTTGGTTCCTAATTGAAAAATGCAGTCCAAATATCCTCCGAGAGATATATAAAATAAAAAACACTTTTCACTATTAAGTGCGCCTACTAATCGGTCCTCGTTTTTAAAACGCGGGACATACGATAAAGCTCCGTCGACAGCCCCTAACAGTTGGGCAATCTTTAATGCGCACTACACGAGCATAGAAGTATTTGGCCCGTTGAATTCCTTTGGACTCTTCTGTGTGTAGCCCTGAGAGAATATCGTTAGGGCTATTCAAGTATTAAGTTACAAGTATTCGCGTTACAAGTATTTGGCAGGGAGGGAGTCTAACCTTGCCTTACTGGATCTTACGAGAAGGGAGGGGTCAAGCTTTCTCGCGAAAACTTTCTATTTAAAAAAAAAAAGTTTTAAACAAAAGTTCCTGCGGAAACTTTCTATTTAAAAAAAAAAAAGTTTTAAACAACAGTTCGGCTGAATTTCAGGCTTCATCCCACATTTTCTGAATAATTTGTAAAGGGGGAGAGGAAGGTCCCCATGCCAGTCTTGCGTACTTTAAAATGCGAGGGGATAGTTGTACATGGCGGGTGCCTTACAGATGAGGGGGTAGGGGCCTCAAATTCGGCCAAAAAGCCTTACGAAATACTTAAAAGGTGCCATTCCTGATCACATGAGAAATATTTCTTCATTACATGAGATAACGTAGACACGGGAATGAAAAGGTGTATTAATAAAGGGATGCATAAGAAAACTCCCCAAATAATCATGGGAATGGTAGAGAAGTAACCGAGGACTACGAAGTTCCGCCGACAGCCCCTGACGGATAGGCAATCCATAGTTGTCCCAAAGGCAAGGAGGGGGGAGGGGGGTTGTTAACTTTGATGCACAAAATGGACTGAAACCACAATCCTCAGACGCCGTGTCTGAATTAGTCCGATTGTGAGATGCAGTCTTTGGAGAAAAAATCCTACTTTAATTGATTTATTAGAAAACTTACGCCCTACTGACATTTTCTCACTTATTTGGATTGCATTGTGCAAAAAGGAACCACTAGCATTGCAATGATGCTAAGATTGTGCAACTTCATTTTTTGCAATAAAATTGCGGAAATCGTGAAAAACTATGAAATTTAGATGGTAATTTTTGTCTTAAATTTACAGTTTTTAGCGAGTAAAATAGAAACTCTTAATGGATAATCGGGTTTTTCCTCCAAGACAAAAGAAGTTGCACAATCTTAGCAACACTGCAATGCTAGTGGTTCCTTTTTGCAAAATGCAATCCAATTATTGCACTCATCGCCTGTTTCGTCTCTGCCCGCACGCAGTGCGGCGATTTCGGCCAGGCTGAGAGCGCAATTCTCAAGTTCTTCCACACTTGTTGGTGGCGGTGGGCATCCGACTATCTGGCTATATATCATTAATATATTAAATGAGCATGTATTTCATGCTTCCGCACGGAGAAAATTAAATTGCTGATTTAACAATTCAATTACTATAAAAAAAGTGACTGCAATATTTCAACGTAGATTCCACAACACAAAAATGTTATTTTAACCACTATTGTGAGCTAATTTAACCACGGGGGTGGTTACAGTAGCAATTTGTGTTGTGAAATCTACGTTGAAATATTGCAGTCACTTTTTTCAGCATTTGAATTGTTAAATCAGCAATTTAATTTTTTCCGTGCGCGGAGAAGTTATCCGCGTTAGGAGAAGTAGCTCGGAACTCACACCCTTTTCCCGCTAGAGTAGATACTCAAATATTTCATTTTTAAAAAAAGGTTTATAAAACAATTTTGGCAGAATCGCTCGGTAATGCATTGGGGAAAACCACATTGGATGTAGAGTCTAGACTCTTGAAAACATTGACAAGAAAAAATACTCTTGATTCAATCAGATTTTTGCTCGAATCAAAAGGAAATCCGCTCAAATTAAGAGGTTCGGTTCTTGATTTAAGCTTAAATCTGATTGAATCAAGAGTATTTTTTCTTGTCGATGTGTTTCAGAGTCTGGACTCTAAATCCAATGTGTTTTTTTCCAGTGTGAGACCTTAAAAGAATATTATTCCGTCGAGAACACATTTGCTGAAAATTCAGCAGTTACGCCTTCTCCAAATAACCAGTTCACTTTTTGCCTTCACCGCCTGTTTCGTCTCTGCCCGCACGCAGTGCGGCGATTTCGGCCAGGCAGTGAAAGCAATTAGGCTCTTATACACAACAGTTACGAGGAGAACAAATCAACATTCGATTTATTCTCATTTTATTTCCAATTTACCGCGATTTCTTTATGAAATAAAAATATCAATTTCGATCGAAATGTGTTCCTGACGACGGAAATAAATAGACAGGCGGGAACGATGAGAAAGAGTGATGGGGACCGGTCGATATTTGGGGTAATTTTGAACCAGTTCAACTCCTTCACCGGGCGAAAAATACCTGAAATGGACCAGTTCAAGCACTGACAGACTTAGGTGTATTGCCGGTTACATTTTTGGCCCACAGTTTCGCCACATACGTCTTTTCACTATCAAAAGATATAAAAATTCTGAGTCAAGATTTTGAACGCAAATACACGCGAAGTCGAATTTCACCACTACTGCCTACTTCCTGTATTTAAACAGCCGTTAATGCGTGCAACCAAGGAACCTCCCAATAAAGTCAAAGAATTGGGTTAAAAAACTAAACGTATCGATGAAGAATTTCGATCGGAGTTTCCACTAATGTGTTACTTTTTTTTCTTCTGTTTTTTTAGAAGAAATTAATGCTTTCTTCTTCCATTAAAAGTTTCTGTGAATTTCCTCCGCTCTGTCACATATATTCACAGATTATTTCAAAGAGACATTCGAGATAATTTCAATTTTAAAAAAACTTTAAAACATCATCGGTGATGAGATGGAACTACGAGAGCCGGGGACCTTGGATCCCCATAGTTCTACTTGACGCTCTTGAAAAATGGGAGGAATTTGCGGAACAAGTTCGAAATAACATTTCTGTCACCTTTGAAAGTGTATTTTAATTCATTGATTTTGAAAGGACTCCTGGGCCGTCTCAATTCCCCAAATTTGAAAGGGGGGATCCCCTGCACCCCTCTTTGTGGGATGTCTCCCTAAGCGCCTTGGACCCTCCGGGATACAGTACCTCTCCCACGAAAAATTCGTAGTTCTGCGCATACATACGTATTTTACGACCTTAGCATCTACTTATTGTTGGCTCAAACAGATCGAAATGAAAATTAAAACTGTACTGAGAATAAGGTAAGCAGTTCGTTATCCTGTGAATTGCGTGAAAAACAATGAACGTAGGGAGCATTATTATTCTTCTCTTTTTCTTTTGAAGAGTAGGTCTTCGGAAATATGAGTATTCCATGAAGAACATGAGAAAGTAATCATTTGCGTCAAAGAAACTACCACTTAAGAAAGGATCCTAACGAACATTAGAGCTACATGAAACACAAAAAATGAGAACTGCATGACGAGAGGAAAATGAAAGAAAAAGAAAACTGCGAGCTTTCTCGGAGTTTTGTGGGTCTGGGTCATAACGGACCCGCAAAATCTCTGATTTCCGAAAAAAAAGCGAAAAAGTAAAGGGTGACCCCATTAAGAATCTTTTTTAAGATTCATTGAGGATCAGTATTTCATTCAGAATTTTTTTTTAAATTCGATCAAATTTCGAGGAGAAGATCGAAAAATTCATATCCGTACAATAGGAAATATTCGTCCGCGATCTGGATTGAGAAGAAAAATGTGAAAGGAGAGTCGATGATTTTTCAGAAGTAACATGCTGAAACAAAAAATCCGAATGCTTCCGTGATATTGTTTCACGAATATACAGAACCAACTCTTTCAATGCCGTTATTTAATTTTTCCTGAAGTTTATTATCTGGTTTCTAATTCATTTCATCTAAATTTCAAGTTAAAATGTGACCATCAGAGGGAAAAAAATTGACGGGGGTATTTTCATCGGGCTAGGGATCGATAAAAATCGATTTTTATCTTCAGGCGGTAACGCAGGGGATCTGTCTGTGGATCTGGGGTTTGACGCTCCCCCGTACCCGAGTTAGCCGGCAAATTGCTAGAGATAGTCGGCTACCCTTCGACCCCGTAGACTGCCACCTCGGTGACTTTCTCGGGTTTCCTCCTCCCGCCTTTTGGCGGGATAGGCATCCCCTGATGTTGCCGCTCCACTGTGCCTGCGTCCTCGGTCGTTAGCCCACATCCTGTCGCGGCGGCAACGCGGCGGCAGATCAAGCGGGATCGGTGACGTGTCTGGTTTCGTGATTCCCGCGCCCCCCAGGATCCCGGAATGCGGACCTTGAGTCCGCGCATCCGGCCCTGGTGGTTGGCGGGGGCTGAAAGCGGGCCGGACCGGAGGAGCAAGTCAAAGTTGACTAGTGCTTCGGATGGGGTTGGCCGGCCGCGTCGCTCGCTACTCGTAGGGAGGGGCGCTGCGAAGTCTGAGTCCCATGGGTGCAGTGGGTAGGACTCGGAGCGCCGGCGTAACACAGGACTCCTTGGAGTCCTGGCCGGGTGCCACCTGGAATCCCCCACACATCCACGGGAGGTAACCTTTCCGCTTCAGAGGCTCCAGTGCTGACGGACCCCTCGGGGTACGGATTCCCATCCTCAGAGCTGCTGGGAGGTTTAAATCCCTCCTGGCGGGGGTTAGGTACTCCGGAGGCAACGGGGTGCTCCTATGAGGGTGGGGTCCGGCTNAAAAAAAAAAAAAAAAAAAAAAAAAAAAAAAAAAAAAAAAAAAAAAAAAAAAAAAAAAAAATCTTCAGGCGGAAAACGCTCCAAAATGTCTTGCGAAATAAGTTGAGAGCGGTTTTCTTACTTTTCGCGCCACGGAAGGACATGACTTTAATCGTGACTTAGTAATTTCATATTCCCATATTAAATTTTTCTCGATACTATGCTGAATTTTCTGAACTAAAAAATTCAAATTCGGTTTAACACGTTTAGCTTTTTCTGTCCTTCCCGCCAACCCTCCAATTATTGTATGTAGAAAACTCCTCTAGAATCCGACATCGAAGACTCAATTTTCAGCTTTTGTAGACTGAGGTACCATATAGAGGGGGCAAAACCTACCAGTCGGAAATCGTGTCCACCGCAGTCGGTACGTCTGATCTGACGACACCAAAAAATTACGAGTGCTCAACGATGAAAACGCGCCGCGTATCGAGATGTACTTACGCGCAATGCTTGAAGTATTCCTGGGGTCTTGCAGGCGCTAATATGCGTTCCACGCCGACCGCGCGCACTGTGTTGGGTGCATTACATGAAGAATTCCTTCTTTTACGCGTTAAAAGGCATTTCATGCTGACTGTACTGTGTTTGGCAAAATTATTCAAACTCGCGGAGTTGAATATTTCTCAACTTGCTACTTTAATTTTTTAGAGCAAAAAATAAAATAAATAAATAAAAAAAAACTCGTTAAGATGAAGTTTTTACACTCTCTGCACATGGATTTTTGTTATTCAAAGTGTACTACATGAAATCAAACTTATTTTCTCCTCCTTTATTTACTATATTTTTGTAGTTGTATTTTCGTAGCAGTGAAACTGAAAGCGCGTTGTTTATGAGAAATAATATGAACGCTCTTAACTACTTTTTACTGCAATCGCGTTCAATTTTAGTGAAAATTTCTGGGAGTGACTTGGATTTGTTTGGGGAGGGTGGATGANGGGGGGGGGGGGGGGGGGGGAATGCGGCCGTAATAGTGAAAAAGTGCGTACACTAAAACTTAGGATATGCAGGACCCTGCGAACACTGCAGAAGAAAATGCACCCCTGCTATAGTGCCACTTTCCGGCATGTATATTTGTATACATATAAGAATAGACCCATACTAATACGAATCCTGAAACTTTAGAGACCTTAGAGAGAGATTTTTAAGCTATAGATGTAATTTGTGAATTTCCCTTCAGGTGATGTAAAAGAAATTTCAAGTCGAGGTTGTATCAAGGAGCATCTAGAAATTATACGGCTTCAGATTCAAATTAAGCACTGAAGCCAGCAACGATATGTATAAGTAGGTTCATTAAGCACGGTAAGCAGGATAGCAGCATTCAACTACAGATTTCTAAAGCTCTGAAGATCGTTACTAGGTATAATGGAAAAAATCAACGATGAGTGTAAGTATATATGGCAACGGTATCCAAGACTAAAACGGACCATTTCAAATGAGAGAATGATTTATACCTTCCTCTTGACAATTATTCTTGGTGATAACCACGAAATAAATTAGAGTTCATTCTCAGTTCACGGCAAAAAAATTGATCTCCAGTAAAAGATAGTAATCTAGACAAATCTTTCGAGGTAAATTCATGGAAATGATTACTAAAATGATTACTAATGATGACTAGCTGCAAAGTTCGGTACAGTCACATTGTCACATTTCATCCCCTCACATAGCTTAAAGCTACAGGGGTGCAGAAAGTTCTCTATCACGCGATCATGAGCATGAGGCTGAGAAAATTGGGGAAAGCTGTAAAAATTGGGGGAGGTTTTTCCCACTTTGTTTTTTTTTTGGGGGGGGGGGGGGGGGGGGGAGAATAAGGCGGCGCATTGTTATTTGTGCTAGATGCCTTTCAAGCGCGCTGTTTTATATGCTGGAAGTCTCTCAAGCGCCTTGCTTGTGGGGAAGGATACTTTTAAGCGCGCTGATGTTGGGGAAGGAAAGTTTAAGCGCGTTGCTTTTGGAGAGAGATACTATTAAACGCGCTGCATTTAGGGAAAGGAACATTTTCAGCGCGTTGCTTTTGGGGAAGAAAACTGTTAAGCGCGCTGTTTTATAAAGCTAGTCGTATATCAAGCGCGCTCCTTTTGGGAAGGAAGCTGCTAAGCGCGTTGTTTCATATAGAGGCGCAATTGTAGCAAAATAGCAAATTTTGGGAAAGCAGGGTGTCTACAGGTTTTTGAAAACCAATTTCAGGACCTTTTCAGAACTATTTTTGGACCCTCGGAGTGTTTTTGCCAAGTCAGGGTCTATACTCTACACTTACTGCTAATTTTAATGGAAATCGAGTCCATCCTCATGAAAACTGCTGATGGCTAAAGGAATCCATGATATGTATGTATGATCGGGGACGCTTTTCTACGTGATAACTGCACTTGTACTCGCGAAAACCGTGAATTTTTAAAGTTTTCGGGGCCCCTAGTTAAATTTCCGGAATTATTCGTGACTTCGGGACCGGTCATGCAAATTCCGGACTTTTTCAGGACTTTCGGAACTTTCGGGACCTGTAGACACCCTGGAGAGGCAAATTATAAATTGGGGAAGGCTGAGAACTTCCTGCACCCCTGGCTGAATGGTGAGAAGTTGTAGAGGAATGACACTTTTTGAAGACTTTCTTACAACTAGGTATCCGGCTAAATCGTCATAGTGGGTGCCTGGGTGTATGGCCTTGAGGTGAATTGTATAAGGCTTTGAGGTGAATCTTATAAGGCCTCAAAATGGTTCCGCTGAACCCGGGTTCCCGGGAACCCGAGTTGTTTTCATCGCGACTTGCGTCTCACGGTCGTGACGTGCAACGGCGAACGCCGCTCGTGCAGCTCCGGCGAGGATCCCATCAGCAGATCCGCCCGGACCTGCTGGCGCTGACCCCCGATGGACGGTGCCCCCCAAAACCCCCAGGCCTCTGCCCACCAAAACCACACGGATGGCCACCAGAGGCCCTCGTTACACGGACAAAATCGCCAACGGATCCCCGTCCAAGTGAAGCTCATCAATGATCATCGATAAGCATCGATGAACGTTGGTGACCTCCACTTGGATAGGGAACTGCTCGCTGTTTGTCAGTGTAACGAGGGCCATGGAGTCGAAAGTGCGTAAACGCAGTTCGTCCGACCACCGGATGGAGGGTATACGTCAAACAACCCCCTGGGCGCTCCGTCAGGTGACAGAGCGCCCGGCGGATTGCTTGGCGGACCATCCGTCCGACGCCGTTCCCACCACCATCACCAACATGCAACACCACCACGAACATGCAACATGCCACATGCAACAACACCACCACCACAACCACCATGCACATGCACTCTAGGCTCAAGGCCCTCGTTACACGGACAAACAGCGAGCAGACCCCCATCCAAGTGGAGATCATCAATGTTAATTGATAAGCATCGATGAACGTTGTAGACCTTCACTTGGATGGGGATCTGATCGCTGTTCGTCCGTGTAACACAACATAAAAAAATCATTCCAAGCCAACTGATGCCACTTTGAAAAAGTGACCCCCTGAGTTAGATAAAATTTAGCATAGTTTGTGTGCATCCATAGCTGAGTGAAAATCGAAAATTTCAGATTTTTCCAACCTTCCGTTGGCCGTTTATTAGACCTTGGGAGTTCAGAAAAGTTAGCATCTTTCGATGGATGCCATCACTTTATTCATGTGTAACTCCGGAACGGTTTATCCAAAATCGACCGTTCCGGAGTTACACATCAATAAAGCGGTGACATCCATCGAATGAGGCCAACATTCCTTAACTTCCAAGGTCTAATGAACGCCCAACGGGAGGTCGAAAAAATCTGAAATTTTCAATTTCACTCAGCTGTGGATGTACACTAACTATGCCAAATTTCATCTAATTTCAAGGGGGGTCACTTTTCCAAAGTGGCACCAATTGGCATGGAATGACACAAAAGCGGGAGGAACAATGAAAATGCGTCCACCCACTCACGATGATTCGATGGACGCCATATTTTGTTTCAAAATGACATGCAATATATCGCATGGATTGGTTCCATTATTTCAGCTACTCGTCATTTTTCTCTAATTTTGAGATCGCAATTTTGTTGTCAGGAGACTAAAGAATTCATTAACCAATTTTGACAAACAAATTCAACGTAATATAGGCGTGGCTTTATTAGAGGAAAAATATAGCATTCGAGGGCAGTTTCGAGATTGATATCAAATGCTGTATTTTTCCTCTAAAAATCTACGCCTATATGACGTTGAATTTGTTGGTCAAAATTGGTAGGTGAATTCTTTAGTCTCCTGACAACAGAATTGCGATCTCAAATTTCGAGAAAAATAAGGAGTAGCTGAAAAAATGGAACGAATCGATGTGATACATCATACATCACATGTCGTTTTGACACAAGATGTGAGGGCCATCGAATCACCTTAAGATGAAAGAGTAATAGGAAGGAAAAGAGAAAGTATCAAAACATTTTAATAAAATCTAACTTAAACTTACTTAGGGACCTAGGGGGAAATATTATGCTTAGGAATAGGAAAAAATATAGAGAGAGAAAAAAAAGGAGACACAAATGAAGAGATAAAGGAGAAAAAAAAGAAGGACAAATAATGATTAGAGGGAGTTTACGCGAAACGCAAGGAGCGGCTAAGCCAGCTAAGTTCAAAGATTTTGGGAAAAAGGACAATGGGAAGGGAGCGGGGAGCGGGAAGCAGAGATTCACGATGAGAAGAAAAAATGGTGCGCGAAAAAAGGACCTATACATCACTACAATCCCGCTTTGACTGAAGATACCTGACCTTGGCTTGATCTGCAGAGTTGCGTAAAACAGTGAAAAGGCTCCTGAAAATGTGGGAAAACGGACAAATTCAAGAGGTCCAAAGTCAAAAATCAAAGAGAACAAAAAAGAAAAGGTCCTCCACTTTTGAAACTGGAGGGAAATATTGAGGAAAACCAAAGAGAAAAATGTGGAAATCTGGTGTGCGCTTGAGAACGTAGAGATCTCAGAAGATTCGGCATCTCCGAAATCACATTTGAAGCATCTAAATACGGCCACATTTCGCATCACAGAGAGGGGCAACGCTGCAATTTTATTGAATAGAAATCTACAGAAAGTCGTAACTCCGCGAGATAAAATTGCGATTTCTTGGCACCATCGCCAGAGACGATTGAAGATACTTAGCTGACCCTTCATAAAAAATAACGAGACGCTGAGCCAAATAACCCTC
>NW_017547290.1:2238720-2283922 GCF_001854935.1 Bemisia tabaci
CCCCCCAATGAAAAAACTATACAACAAAAACGATCGAAAATATACTGTGCCAAAATCCTCCCCCCCCCCAAAAAAAAAGAAAAAATCGTGATCGAGATCAATTGACTGAACAGATAATAGTTGCTATCAAATACGGCAAAGAAAAGTCCTTCCTTGACATCGAGAAAATTCATATTTAAAACAAAGATACTCTCACAGTCTCACAGTGGGTGGGCGAGCTGAACTGAAAGCAGTCATCTGCCGTCCGGTGTGGCGGCGGGGGGAGGGGGGGGGTGGAGGCTGTGTTGATCGTGCAAGGATCATGAAATTCATTCTTGAAACTGAAAATGGAAAGAGTTGCGGGTGATGGGGAGCGAAGAAAGGACGTTTTTAGATAAGAGTTGTGAGAAGTTCGACGGCACTGTCCGAGAAAACACTCGGAGGGAAAGGGGTGGAGGGACCACCTGCGAGTTGGACTGAGATAGAACTGATTCGGCAGATCAACAAAAGGCAAAGTCGAGGTTTCGAAAGACCAAAGTGAGAAAATCAGAAGGAAATGAGCTGAAATCGTCCGGGCTTGGACGCCGCGCCGAGGAAAAAGGTTCCTTATCTACCTACGAGACCTGAGGAGACAGCCAGACACATCCGGTAGGGTTTCCCGTAAGCCCACCCGCTTTGTCGCCGTCAGCTCCTTCACCTTGCTGTTCCCCTCGTACTAGTCGAAAATGGTCAAGAAAAATATTCAATGTCGCCCACCCTCGTCGAATCTTCCAAGACGTTCCAATGGCTGTAGTCAAAAAATGCCTACAAGTGTCTCCATTGCGATTTCAAAAATATCCGATCATGGGTAAGTATCTAAAATACAAGAAAACTGATCGAAATGCGTTCATCCTGATTCTTTGAACAGGATTGCCACCAAATTAGGAAAAGGTAGGTAGTTCCTGGAATTATTTTTGACAAACTGACGAGATCCCTGACAATTTCAGATATGCCTGAGAGTGCGGGTTTGTGAATGGAGGACACATACCTAAGTTGAAATGGTTCTCACACAACATCTATCAATGAAAATTTCTAACACATTCTAATTTCAGAATTTCTCCTTGGCTCTTTTTATTTAAATAGCCCTAGATGGCTATTCCCATCTGCCTGCATCACTATGAGCCAATCCATAACCTATTGAACCGATTTTCTACTATCTAAGTACAGGCCAAACTCTTTCCACCTATGGCGCCTGGGTACAAGTTCCCCATCTCGCCGATCTTCTACTTGAAATTTCATTAGATCATTCCGCTACCATATTTCTGAATGCTCGCAGTTGCAATTCCTCCCAAATCTCACACATCTCTGGGGAAATCAAGGGTATCAATTTTCTGGAGACTTCTTCCAAACCTCGATGAAACTGCTTCCTTAAAACAAAACCTCTTCCAAGAAAGGGGGGGGGGGCGGCAAATGGAAGTTTTCGAACCAGGCACCGATTGATGAAATTGCTTAAATATTTATCGATAATTGATTTCTTCAAGAGAAGAGTGATACTTCAATGAGTAGCGCCGAAGAGCTTAAAAGAGCAAAGAAGGAATCTTAAAGATGAAATTCCATGAGTCTCATATTCCAAAATAAACGACTACCTCAACTGCCTGGCGAAGCCGCCTAGCATCACTTGCATTTGGGATCAGAGAGTAGGAAAAACACATTTGCCAGGAAGAGAAGAAGAACAACTGAGGAGAGGAAATATTATCAGCGACAAAGAGTTGAGACCAGCAAAATCCCAATAAAAGCAATCAATTTGAAATAGGGCACATTTTGAATGTTTCGAAAATTTTCAGATTTACTTATTTCAACAGTTCTTGCGATGATAATGTGTGCAATCAAGATAAGATGGAAACATTTTTCGTTTCATATCTATACTTTACTTACATCAAAACCATACAGTATTAGGTCTCTCTCATTGTAGATACCAACAAATTGGTGCGGACATCATGGTCTGAGGAGTCTACCTCATGAGTGGACATGAAATGCGCTATTTATCAGAAATAACGTTGAGAGATCATGCAGAAATTACTTCGTAGATGGGCAGAATTTAAATCAAAAGTAGGTAAAGTATCTCAAACCTCGATTCCCGAATCAACCAAACCAGATCTCAGGAAGGAAGAAACGACGTAGGTAGAGGCCAAGTTTTGAAACACGCTAGAGATTGCCATGATTTTGGTCGGGAAACACTGAACTCACGAACCGTTCACACTCACGCACTGAACACTAATTTCACGATGAGAATAGGCGAAACTCTCAAATTCGACGACACAAAGTTGATGAACATGTGAGTTACGAGTACGAGATCGCGCGAGAAGAGGTGTGAGAACCGAAGCAAATAACGTCGCTCGATTTCATTACGGATGTAAGGTCACTTGTTGAAACGCGACAAAATGTCTGATGGTAATCGCACTCAGAAAATTCGCACGCGCGACGAAAATCGAACAATATGCTATAACATGTCAAAACGGAGAATGAATGAAAGGTTTACCGAAATCACCGGTGTTGGACCAAAAGGGTTGATCATCTCATCATCATGCCACCCACGCGTGCACGCGAAGAAGTAAAGAATCACGTAGCCAGAGCCACGAACCACGAGCGAACGAAACGAAACGTGTCGGCTGTCGGACTGAAGGACATAAGGAGGGGAGAGGGGTGAGGGGAGAGGGAAGGGACTCTAGTTCAGTTTTGGCGCGAAAACACCTAATATAACAACATAACCTCATTCTCGTTGATTCTCGTCTCTGGCCGGCTCGCTCAAGCAATCTCGGACTCTAACGCTAACAAATCTGGGGAAACTTGAACAGGAAAGCTAAGAAAAGCATAATTTAACTTGCTCTTCCTTTAGCGGACATTGTGTCGAAGTGTAATTGCAGATTGCAAACCTTCCGTGAGGGGATCACCCAGATTTCCGTTGAGGTACGTGCCCATCAATATTTGCACTACACCAGAGGTAACAGTCTGATTTTCGGTTACTCTTAATTCCTTCATGCTTAATTCTAAAGTATTTTGCCCAATGAACTCACAAGCTTGAAGTAGTCACTCGAGTGTTCTAGGGTTTGCTAAACTTTGCCTGCAGAAACAAGGCGTACTGAGGAATTTAATTTCCCGTTAGCCCCGGGTTCCCCTGCCCAGCGGGCCGATTATTGAAAGTTTAAAGCAGCCTGCAGCCTGATTGTTGAAATTTTGTGTTTGTCGGGTCGACATTGGCTTAAAGGCAGAGCTTGATTGGTCGACTATGTCTTATCGCTGCTTTATCGGGCCTTTGTCAGGTGGAATGGATGAAATACTGTTAGAAACTTAAGAGGTGCCTTCAGCTTGTCGTGAGTTCCACCTGACATAGGCACGACAAAGCAGCGATAAGATAAAGTCGACCAATCACGCTCTGCCTTGTAACCTATGTCATATATGTCTACCCAACAAACAAAAAATTTCAATAATTAGGCTGCTGATAAGACATCATGATCAAGATCGTCTTGTCGTGTCAGGCAGATACAGTTTCAATTATCGGGCCGCTGAACTGGTTAAGCCTGTGTCTGAATTAAATCCCAATGTTATAGTTTGCAGTACTAAGAAAATTCTGTTAAATAGCCTCTATTCTGCTTCTGAGAGATTTCGACATCTGAGGGCTTTTTTATCCATAGATCTTGATAGATTGAGATCTCTACGCTGCAGGTCAGGATTTCATGTAATTGTTTGTTGAGTATCTATGAAAACCACTTCGGCAAGCATTCTGTTAGAACGCATGGATTGGGCTGGACCTTTGCAGAGGACTTGAAAATAGAAGTATGGTGGCTCATCATGTTCTGCTGTGAATTAGAAAAATATAAGCCTTTTGGCGTCTCTCTTTTGATTTTCTTTTCCTGTTTAGGCTGAAAGCATGTTTGTACCTGTATATTTATTTCTTTACTATCATTGATTGACATATTGTCATCATGAAAGATCAAGTCAATGTAAATTTCCCCAAATGAATAGTTAAGTTCTCATCTATTTTGATACTCCCATTTTCAAAATTATCTGTAAAGACGTTAATAGCCTGAGACGCTGAATGTCTTAAAATCATAATAACTAACTAATTATAAACCTTCCAGATTATTTTGTCATCAATCGTTCAACACTCTCTTTCAAATTCACATTGCTACAATGGATAGTACAGTCGCATCAAATGCACTTTTCTCAATGCCAGCCTTTCAAATGATTGGCAAGAAAGCAGCAAAGGAAAAATTTGCCATACTGGTAAGTATGAATACATTTTATTCAGAATAGGTAGTGTAGAAATGGAATCTTTGTTTCTTAATCCAGAAATGTGTATGCCTCTGGACATAAACAGGCTAGCAGAAGGGGGCGCACAGCAAATTTTTGTTGACTTGTTTCAATTTTTTTAATGGATCTATAGATAAAGCAAGAATTTAAGCATTCTAGTGCTTGTCCCTGCGTAGATCTCTCATGTAGAACAGCATTTGCGCAAGGAGAATTACAAAATCAACTCCCTACCAAAAGCCTCTGTTTTTATGTAGCACTGGTTACAATAAAATTGAATTTCCCAATCACATGAGAACTGATGTCTACTTGAATCAAATTACGCTCTTCAACAGTTTTGGCAGGCATTTCACTGAACTCTTTTTTTCCCTGCCCTGCGTTGCTGAAATCTAAACAACAATAGAGCAATAGCTACGCAGAAGTACTGCTGATATTGAGATTGCCATATTTTCATACCGCAAAGACCGTCATGGCAACGGTTGGTGTGCAATTTGACTTAAGTAGATTATGTTTTTTTATTTTTAATTTATAATTTGGAAACTTTGAATTGATGCACTGAAAAGCATTCTTATCTTTGTTAAAAGCTTCTCTCTGCAATTTTCATTGTGCAATTTGTGTTTCACTGAAATTTTGATGAGGATACATATTGACGCTGAAACTACCAACCACGTATCTCGTTGGCAACATTGCGGACCTCCTGTCATAATTTAATTTTTAAATAGGGAGCTACTCAACGTCCATGATTTCTCTTCTCTGTGCAAGAAAAATTCTGTGAAAATTCAAGGAATTATATTCTGAATTGTTCTCCTTCAAAAAAAGGAATGTGATCAGAGATTTTCAGACACCGCAGCCGAAGTGTAGCTCCTCTGCAGTATTTAAAACTTTCCACCCCTATTTTATCTTCCCTAGGCCGATTGCATAGCTTGCAACTCATATACAGAATATTATTCCATCAGAGAAGACAAATCAATAAAGTTTTCAAGAAATTACAGTGACTAATTTTCCTAAGCAACAATTAAGAATGACAGGAAGTCCGCAACGTTACAAAGAGTTTTGCGCTTTGTCAATCAAAACATCATCATGCTTAAATTTTTTCCTTGTCTAGTGGTCCATTGCAAGTTGTTGCCTGTTAAAACGTTTAGAGATAAATTATAAATTTTGAACTTGGAAGGGGCAGATAAATGAAAAAAAAAAAAAAAAAACGATGTATGTTTTAGGAGATAGTATATTTAATTGGTGTTATGATTGACTGCAAGTAATAAATGTCACAGAACAAGATTATTTTAATCTCACTTTAGTTGTTTTGTTTATCTAAATTCTTTCAAAAAATCTTCCATGGACCGGTTTAGTGGCCATATCATTCTTGAAATATTTGACTCATTGATTTGCGATGGTTCAAACTGGAACATTAAAACATAACCTCGTGTTAAAATTATACACATTTTATCAACTAAAGCACGCCAAAATCATGAATTTTTTTGCAATTGAACTATTATGTATCTAAGAAATCAGTCTATTTTAATTTAGATTCTCTTTTTATAGATAAAAAATTAATCGAGACTCCGCATCCTTAATTCAATATCAAATTTAAGGAGCATTCAAAGTGGGTAATGCTTATCACACCAAGTGTTAAAAGTTACCAAGTAGGTATGAGTATTTCAAAGTAACCAAATGAAAAACTGCAAATGACAAACCTTTGATTTTTTTGTTTAATTTTTCCTCTTTTTTTTGGTAGTTGGTGGGACCTGCGAACCTCTGTGCCAGTCTAAGGGACGAAATCCTCACCGTCAATCATGAAAATCATTATTATCAAATGAACATACACATGTGCGAACTCGTTGAAGATGTCATTAAATCGTCCCAACAGTGTCATGCAGATTTTATAGCATTCCTTATTGATCCTAGCGATAATTCCGCTGTCGAAATGGTAAGTTTCTCCATTATTCTTTCTACCGCTTTACTCACAGGATTAGTAAAATTGTGACTACTTGTAAGATAATAGTATTTTGCCATAGCTTCATTAATCGTTATGAACTTTTGACAGTATTGTCATTGCACCTAAACATTATGATAGAAAAGTAAATCTTGTGATTAAACCATACCCATGGTTGAAAAAAACATCATCTCATTTTTTTTTAAAAGGACCTGTCTAAATCATTCAATACTTACCTTTCATCTGTTGTCTGTAATTTCTATTGAAAAGTCACATCAATAACTCACTGTTCTGTGGAATAAAAGTGATCAAGATTTTTGAGTTTGATCAAAAAGGATGAAGAGAAGAGCGTCAAACTTAGGAGATGGTGTATTTTCGGACTGTAAGATTCAATTACCCTGACCTAGGATCTTGTATCCTTTGCTTCATCAGTTGTTTGACGAGATAATCTGCTAAAGCATTGATGAGTCCTCCACAAAACTTGAGCAGCTGGAACGTCCTGCGATGATTAAAGTAAACTAGTATAGGAGTCATTGGACAAAACCATATTGGAAGCCCTTCCTCTGAATTTCCAGTAAAACTACAGAGCTGCACTATGATGATTTTGCACCCTGCTGAATTTTGGAGGAAGTGTTTAAAATAACATCGTGTTGGACGTCATGACCAAAGCTTGTCTTGTATGGTCTTGTTAATAGGATGACGGAAGAGGGGCTGCCAAAAAAGATGCTTGATTGGGTTCCTCCTGGGAGGAGACAAAGGGGACGCCCAGTGAAAGGGTGGCAATGGGAGGCTTTAAGTAAAATGAGGGAGTACCAAGTCCCTGACAGGTTGTGGAAGGACTGCGTTTTGTGGCGATTAGGTGTCGCAGAGTGCGAGAGAGAGTTTTGAAATCGACTCTTATTTACATAGATACATATGTATGTATGTTTAACTCGCACATTTTAAATAAGAACAATGTCATGTGTTTAATCAGCAGAGATCTGTGCTCCAAGGGAAAGGTAGCCCTCAGAGAATAATTATTGTGAGCGAAATTTTAATATTTCTTGTGGTTAGTGGACCCTCATGGACTCTTTGAAATTTCAGACTGAAGAACAAGGTATCAGAATAATTAGTCAAGAAATTAAAATCTCAATTATTCAGCTGATCTTAAAGAACGTTAAACATGGTTTTTTTTTCTTTGTGTCAAGGGAATTATGCATGTAAATCAATGCCAACACAACAGAATCTCACCAAAAAACCCAAAAATTGCATTAAATATTTTCTACCATCAGTTGAATGATGGGGAAATCTTACTTTGCGACCTAAAGTGAACTGATTTGCTAAAAAGTGGATTAATTAGTGAGTACTTGCTAAAAAAGGAGGGGAAAAAATTTAAAAAAGAGTAAAGGACTACACATAGACAGTGGCGGGCAGAATTCTACTCTTATTTTGCGAAAGATTTCTTTTTGTGTCAACATTTCATAGTAAATAATCCACAGGTTATTTTTTCTTCAAGCAAGACACTTTAACTTCATCAAATTTTATGTATTTATCGAGTCTGTTTTAGATTCCAGTCAGTTACCGGTTATTCACAGTTAATTCTTTTAAGTTGGTCGAGTATTATGTGAAGAGCTAAATTAAATTACAGAATGGAACCAAGGGCAGGGATGAGTTGGTTCTTTGAAGGTTGCTCAGGAGTGAAACTTAATTCAAGAGGAGGAACCTAGCGTAAACGAACACACATCGTATCTTTCAGAGAATTCTGTCAAACAACTCATAAGCAGACCCTTTGATTCTCAACCTCCTCGGTTTACTTTCGCTGAACAGCACCAAATGGGCCATTCAACAAGGCCTAAACTAGAAAACAGATGTCATGTTTTCCCTTCAAATTCTTATGAAGAAAACGATTGACACAACAGAGATTCAGAGATCAACTCCTAAATACGATATTAACATGTATTTTTAACACGTATCTGATGGATGAAGATAAGAAAAACAGGCACATCTTTATTGCGGTGCTGCAAAACCTCATGTACTTCCCAAATTTTTTGGAAGGAAACCAACCAACATTCTGGCTTAGAATTTTGAAGAATTGACCCTCGTATGGGCAAGAAAAATTGCAACAAATTTCGAGTTGATATGTTCGTTGGTTTCCTTTGAAAAAATTAAAATAAGAGATGAAATTTTGAAACACTGCAATGTAGATATGACTGTTCTGCTTAACTATAGCCAAATAGAATTTGGATTATTAAAATAACTTCTTTCGAATTTGTGCAAATTTAACCAAAGTCAATTTTAAACTCTTATGTTTTCTGCTGAAGTTGATTTCCAGAGTTTCCGCTGTGTGAATCATTTTCCTCGTGAAATTTTGAAGTGAACATGTGTTCCACAACATTCCTATAAAAATGGAGGATATGAGTAGATATTGAAAGTCAACAGTGCTGTTTCGTATCTTGAGTTTCACACTGTCCAACTATCATGATAATCCTGATCTGCGTCCAGTTTGAATTTTCTCAATGATCGGACCCCTGCTTATTCAGGACTGTTAGTGTTTGCTTTGGTTTTAATCAAATCTCACGGTTTTTTCATGACCCCTTTTTAGGTGGAGAGGAGCATTAGCGTTCTTGGACCTCTTTACTTGTGCAGCAGGCTTTGTTTGATCAATTGTTACGATGTTACACCTCTAGAGACAGATGCTGAACAGATCCATAATCTTGTAGACAAATTCTCCGTGCTGATAATGCACGGTGACCTGGCGGTAAGTGGCCTCTCTGAATTTTAATTTATTCAAGGGAGCAAGAACTTCTTTTAAGTCTCACATTATGGTAATCAACTGTGAAACCTGGTCAAAGCTTTAATTTTAAGAAAACGGTTTTTTAAGGAGATTAATGTAATATTCAGAACCTCTGCTCTTTTGTATCTCAAAAAACATGAATGTGCCGATTTTAATGCAGCTGGATTGTTTGCACAGAGACTGATAAGTTCCCTATACTTCAATCTGTCTTGGAATGTTACTCTTTCATTTGTTTCACTTTTGCTTGTGTAACCATTTGAGAAAAGCTCAGGGCCATAGAATAGATTTGTAGAGGTACATACTACATAATTTTCCTTTGTACATTTTAATTTTTCTCTATTGATTTTCAGAAGAAAAGGAAAAGTGTGTAATGCAAAAATACCCTATTTCAGCCCATATTCACGAGACTATCCCTATTTTTCATCAACTCAACTGAACCAACAAATAATGAGAAGCTTACATTATCCAGACTAGGTCCTTTTAGGAGCCGGAGGTAACAGATGGCAGAAAAGTTCAGAAATTTAAAAATGTAACTTGTAAAATCTAGTAATGTGTTGCATTTGAAGATAATTTTACCCTTAAAAAAACTGAAGGTCATGCAGTTGCCAGGAGGACTTGAAAGTAGCTCCCCAGAGTTATGAAGCATGAAAATAGCGTCTTTGCTGTCTTGTTTAAAACCCCATGAATGTACTCCCATATTGTTCTACTACTTTCAGCTTGTACCATTAAACAATACCGCATCATTCAAAGCTAATTTTTGCCAAAGAAGATAAATATAAGTTCATGCAGCCGTCGGATGGGGCTCAAAAAAGGCTCTGCAGCAACACCAAATCTAGCTTCTTTTGAAAGGCGGCAATAACCAATAATTAATTAATCTTGGCCAAATAAAAGTGTAAAGAAGCACTGAAGATTGAACCCTCGACCTAAAAGATGAGGCAGTGTGCCGCATTTCGCTTGGCCTCCACTGCATCATCGTTAAAATTAGTCTGCTGTGAGCTTTGACCGCTAGCTCCCTCGCTCAAAATTCACAATTATAAAAAGCCTATCATGGGACTCCTTAAGTCCAGTAGTAAGGCCGATTGTACTTTGTGTTTCTGTTCTCTAAGAACCACATTTGCTGAAAACTTCATCAAAATTGGGAAAGGACACATGGAGCCTCCTGCCTTTTTGTTAGCTTGTGTAATAATTTTAAGATGAATCTACACAGTAGCAACTAACCATCAAGATATTGAACAATATTTGCTAGAATACTGGATTTCTCTTTCTTTTTTCATTTTTGTCAAGAAACTGATCAATTATGCCTGAGGCACATTGCAGTTATTTTTTTTGCTAGAATACCTTTTATAAAACTTAAAGTAAAGCTGAAAGCATGCGAATGCGGAAGTGAACTGTTCAATTTGATGAATTGAACGCAATATTTTGAATTTGCGGATTTTGAGCTTTATTTTACGGTTCTTAAAACAGATACTTTGGGAAGAAACGGTCAAGATGTGCATCTAAATATAATTAATTTGTTCTTTGCCACAAATGAAAGTGAAACCAGTAAGTAAGCAAAACGTTTTCAATGCCACGATGTCTATTTAATTTTGGTGTAAATTTACCTTCGAGCCATCGAAACCAATAATCAATTTTGTCTTTCAACGAATTGTCGTCAGTGTAACAACTTCAAATATTGCTCTATCAAATCTAACTTAATGAAGAGTTAATCGGGGAAGTTGTCTTTGATAATAAAACTGCCTGTCCAATAGGGTGTCAACAGATTTGAACAACCAGGGATTGTCAGGGAACCTCATCAGGTCAGGGAAAATTCAGGGAATTTTATGAAACAGAAAGATGAAAATCTTCAGATTTGAAATCTGGAAAAACACCAGTGCTGCCCATACCATCAAACCAAGTCTCAGTCTGGTTGAGGGTTCATTTTTCTGAGTTACAATCTTATTAGTGAATTGAGGAATACTTGTTCATGAGAAATTGCAATTTTAGTTACTTAATTATCAATATCTGAAGAAAAAAGGTTCACCTGTTTCTGTCATTTGCAGTAAGAGTTACGCCAAAATGTTCATTTTTAGTTCCATGAAAGCAAAGTGTGGTGTGAAAAGTGTGGGAATTTTTTTCTTTCGGTCAAAGAAAATCGGGAAAAGTCGGGGGATTTTCTCCTGCCAAGTCTGTTGATACTATGTCCAGTTTTCAAGATCTTTTCTAATGCAACAAAAAATGAATTCAATCTCATTGAAGTCAACCATTGCTTTGCTTGAATCTATGGGGCTGTTCAAGTAAATTTTAAACATAAAATATAATTTTTTTTTTTTTTAAGGGTTATGCATATGCAAGCCTGAGCTTGACCCCCCTCCCCTCTTATTGTGCTGTAAGCCAAGCGCAGACCTACACAACATTTTAACTGGAAAACAACCAAAACTTAATGAAAAAATAAGATTTGTTGTTTTTGCCTTCACTAGTGCAGTGCTTATAATCTGGTCTGTTTCTTTTGCAGAATGCAGGAGCTCGCAATTTTCTGGCACAAAGAATTATCTACCTGTCATCATCAGTTTGTGGGTTCAAGACTGGTCTTCCACTTGTATTTGATCTGCCAAGCTCGAAAATCGTCAGTAGTTAGTGAAGCAGCCAGCTGAAATTTTCAAAATTTATGTTATTTATGTTCAAAACTAACACCCACACTTTAACCAGATGAAAGGAACTGTTTATAATTTCATTCAACTGGTTAGTGACAGGTTCAATTTATTTTTCTGGATCTCATACTGTACATTTTTTTACTGATCAGATCATGGTCGCTTACAATGCGGCACCATCAGATGATCAGGAGAAGGTAGCTTCTATCTGCTCGAGGAAGGCTGTGTTAAAGTGTAAGAGAACACTACATAAATTAAGAGGCTTGGGGGACAAGGTGCCTAAGTGCAGTTTTTGAAAATACTGAGATATTCATGAGCTCAACTAAAATTAGTTTGAAAGTATATTCTGTAAAAAATTCACAACTAAAATCCAACTTTAAATCATTAAAAAGTGAGTTTTAACTTTCTTTCGGTCATTAGGCTCTGCTTAATTTTGAAACTTTTAACAGGTATTTTTTGAAATAGCAAAAACTGCACTTATGCGCCTTGTCCTCCAAGCCCTTCAATTGAATGATATGAACACTACGTTAGTGGAACAATAGAAAATAAAAGATAGAAACTTTCACAGCTCTAAGTAACAAATAATTTCACTAGAATCAAAGCCAGTTATTTCAAAGATGCAAGTTATAATTCTCTGCTTCTAGCAATAATTCTAATAATCTTTAGTGAGCAGTTTCCGACTAACTATAGGATAGCAAGATTCCAAATGTTTCAGGAGCTCTCTGAATCCAAGGTTTTCAACGACTGAAATAGGCTGCAAGTCAGTGCAGATCATTTCTGCAGTTAGTTGATTTATTTTATCTCTTTGTCTGTCACTGAGTTGAAATTCTTTAACTTCGTCCTAAGATTGGGCAAGAGTGAGCTGGTTGGTTGGACTTTTTTTGAGTCTTTTAGGCACAAAAATTTGGAAAACTGGAGATTTTGAAGTTGACCGTCCTACGGCTCTAGATGAAGTTGAAGAGGCTGATGGAGATACTCGAGAGGTTGGAGGTGATGTCAATCATATCCGAATTGTAGGCGATGTAGGTGAATGAAAATGAGGTGTTGATGTGAATTGGATTGGATTCGGAGTTGATTCGGGTGAATGAACAGGCGGAGGTGACAAAGGTTGAAGTGTCTGGAATGAAACGAGAATAGTACGTTAAAGGTGTAGGTGCTTATATTAAGGAAGCCGAACTTTCATGATAATAAACAAATGCTTTGACAAGTCATTTAAAAATCAATAAAAGTCAAATGGTGAATACTTGAAGTACGCACTTATTAGTTCACTAACCTATCTATCGGATTTTATCGTATTTCCCCCTTCGTTATGCACCTTTGAAAATCATTAACACAGACTAATTACCCAAAATCCTTTTCACATGGGGGGGGGGGGGGTGAAGAGGGGGAGAGAGAGAAACTAATTGTTAGATCAGTTCACATGGGACTCATGCATGCATGATGCAGTGAGAAAATTTGAAGAAATTGGCTCATTTCATACAGGAGATAAAATAAGTATTTACCGAAGACTCTGTTTCTTTACACATTTTCCTGCCTCCTGGACTAAGAACAGACCTGTGGTAGTTTTGAGCTGATTCATCACGAGATCTGAATCCCCAAATTTCTTGGCCACCACACCTGAGAAAGAATGGAAGAAAGGAAATGATTTTCAAAAAATAAAGGGAGGTTTGGGGGAACCAAAACGTTTAGTTTCAGATTTCATTAATCGTTCAGAAAAATCAGGAAGGAAACAGCGACAATGTCAATGACTAGAAAGACAGAGCCATCATCTCTACATGAGTGTATGAAGACATACAAATGTAAAATGGTTGAAAGTGTTTGAAGTGAGTTTTGAATTGTTTAAAATGTCAACGATGAGGCTCTGGCAGTTTTATATTGAATTTATTAAAACTAAAAGGAGCAATGTAAAAATCATACAACAAGAGGAAAGATGTAGCATGCGATTCCCCAGCAAAAAGATCTTTTTATTTAATTCATTTTCATGTTGTTCTTTTGAGCACAGATATGTACAATCTTCAAAACATTAAAGACTTTTCAATAGTTGGTGGATCACAGTCAACTGAAAAGAACAGGTAATTTAGAAAAATGTCAAGAACCTAAGGTAAATAGCTCAACCATCACCATGGGCAGTAAAAGTTACTAAAGGGAGATTCTGCAGGTGGTCCCGTCGGCTGAAACTCGAAAAAAGGCAGATGTTAAAAACTTACTTCGCTGCACTTGGAACATGTGGAGCTCTGTCCAACCTTCCTTGTTTAAGTCTCCCTTGCCGTGGAGGTTTAGCTTAATGTATACTTCCGGTGTTATGACGTTTCTCACTACATCCCGAGCCATCTTGCTAATGGCTGACTCATCAACCTTTTTGTACAGGTAACTGACCTGAGAAGGATACAAAATTAAAAAATTATTCAAAGAAACCAATGATGATGAAATAACAAACAAAAGAGAGGGGATATTCCCTCTTTGAGAGAAATCCTGCTCGCTCGATCGAAATTTTGCCTCTGTAATGAGATTTTTCAGCTTCATGCTGAATTAACGCACAGTGGCTAAAATATCACCAATTTTTTGTCAATGATGAAATAGACCATAAAAATAGTCTTTAAAATAGGCGGCTCATCCTACAGTAAAGAAAAAATTATGCCTAAGAATTGTCACCAAACCTTAACTTAAGTTCTTCCCATTGTTTTGGCAACAGCATTAGCAAAATCTCCAAAATCATGAGTTTTGCCTTGACGCTTCAGAGCCAACTCCACCTGATGATGAAAGCTATCCACTGACATGAAAGAATGACCCAGTTCAAAATAAATGAAATGCAAAACTGGGAGTAAAATTAAATTCTAACTCTAAAAGGTTAGCTTGAGATACACTCAGCAAATTTTTCTTAAAATTTTTAGAAAAGAGAACATTAGTTAGGATATGTTTGTATTGACGTCCTTTTTGATTTCATAGTAAGATTTCGATATTTCCAATTTTGGTGGCGTAAACTTAAGAGTTGTTTCCTAAATGGATTGGCACTGGGTTATCAGGTTCTATGTAGCTAGAAAAATATGAGTCTGAATATACAATACGGTGGGTGCGACCACTATCTACAAGAAAATGTATACTGTTAGGGGGTTCATTAACACTGTAACCATTAAAGTTAGAGGGTGGATTATATTCCAATGAACAGACATATGCAGGGTCAAAATTACCTTTCACTGTGGCGAAATCTGATGAGGAGGGCTCAGGTTTCTTCTCGGAGTCATCTTTCTGCTCAAGATCACTTTTATTCTCAGGTTTGGGCGAGAACTTTTGAAACTTTTTGCTTGATGTTTTCCGTGAGGGGTAGATGTTGGCCGGGTGGCTTTTTCCAGAGCACTTAAAACAAATTGTTGGAATAAATCACTTAAGTCATCTAGGATCTGAAGATTGTACTTTTATTACATATAAAAGTAGACGAGCACATGAACATTTCATCTTAATGTAATAGGCTTTCACATGGAGCGCTTTCAATAGATAATTCAATTTTTCCGGCTGTTTGACACTTGCTCCGGCATTGATTAACTCGTTGTAGATTCTTTCGAAATCATCAAAGAATGGCGTTGAATCAGAATCGGATTTCAATCTAAAAGCTTCCAGGTTGTTCCGACATACAATTTGCAAAGCTGTGGAGGGTTTCAGATACATTTCGTCAAACTTCTTTAAAATTTCATGCGCTATTTGCATATTAGCAACGTATTTTAACTGCTTATTACTAATAAAGCTATAAATGTAATTAGTGGCTTTAACATCCAGCTCATCGAACCTCTCCAGCGTGTTTTTGTCTTTCTCAGCATCAAGTTTCTTCTTAGATTTTTCTATAACGCATTTGCATTTCTTGAACTCTAAAAACTTTAGCAGTCTCCTCTTCCAGTGCACGTATTCTGAACGATCAAATATCGGCAAAACAAATTCATCGAATTTCACGTACCTTTGCGCCATCTTAACCTCAGAACGCACTTTGCCGATCATGCTATTTTTCACTTTGCAGAAACTCGAGACTTAGTCGGTTCATCGCGAACTTCAACCATGCTCTGCTACCATGTTGGAATAAACCACTTAAGTCATTTAAGATCTGAAGGTTGTACTTTTATTACGTATAAAAGTAGACGAGCACATGAACATACATACATACATAAGTCGCTTTACAGCACTCCCTCGCGCTCTACGACCCCTAACCTCTACTGCTCTCTTTCAAACCACAAATCTTGGGGGATTGAGCACCTTAACTTTTCCGCTTCAATCCCTTCCCTCCAACCTTTCATTGGGCGCCCTCTGCGTCTTCTCCCAGGAGGAACCCAATCAAGGACCTTCTTCGGCAACCTGTCTCCTGCCATTCTCTGGACATGACCATACCAAATGAGTTGTTTTGTCATAATGTCATGCACGATGGTCTGCTTGGCATCCATGATCTCCTGTACCGTCTCATTCCTGACACGATCCGAATTTAATCCTGCTTTAAATTGCATCAAAGGCCCACGAAGCTGTTCAAGGGTGTGGTAGTTGACAACATCTAAAACAAAACAAATTAGAATAACTGTTTAAAGCAACAGGAGATTTTCAAAAAGACAAATTGGTATCACCAACTGAAACAGCATGGAAAACTATTACATCATCATCTCAAGGTTTCAGCGGCTACATCCTCACACATTGTTTTGCATTTGTTAGATAAAAAGAAAAGTGGATAATCAAGCTGGATATACGACTCGCAATTTATATGCTTAAAAGATTTCCAGATTTTTTCAGCTTGCCCATTTACATGCTCCCATTCATTCACGACAAACTTGTTTCATCATGATAATAGGTTTTTAGAGGTGCACTTGTCTATTTGTGAACCATGAAACCTGAGGAAGAATCAACATCAAAATTGACAACAAAGGTTGGAAGAAGAAGTGAATTGTAGGTAAACAGCCGCTGTTCAGTCTGTTTTTCCAAGTAAAATCTGATTAACAACTGTCTAGCAATATTAACTTAAGCAAGTCGATGTCAAAGAATTTCTCTTCACTTTTGAAATTTGTATACCTGCATTCTTCAATTTCAATGAATAGGGGGTAGAGGACCAAATGCCAAGATGAGTGCAGTAAACATTTCAAGCTTTCAAAAGAAGTAATTTACTTAAACGGTAATGTATTGATAGAGTTGATATTCATTTCTGTTTTGGCATTCATACACTAGAAAAAAATTAAACACAAGTTGCTTGATTAAATGATCAGCCAAGGTGACGTTATTTTCACTATGAAGGGAAAAATCTCGCATAGAGGATAATTTCCTTCATAGAGTTAACAACCAAACAGCTTAAGTAAATCCATGCAATATTTTCCCCTCTATAGTGAGAATGACATGACCTTTGCTGGTCATAAAATCAACCAAATTGTGTCTCTTGACCAGTAGGTATTGCCGCTTTCTACTTCGAACAAAAATTAAAACTAAGTGTTGGGGGTAAATGGTGAAAGTTTAACTTGAAGCATTCATTGTTTACTTACCAGTGAGAACCTCACGTTTTGCAGCCGGGGTACAAGGATTAATGTGGCTCAGGGTCTCTGCACTAATGAAGGTTTCGCAAGTCGTTAGCATGTGGTTGAGCACTTCGGAGTCTTCAGACTCAAGGACTTCTGTCAAATGATGCCTCTTCGTTAAACTTTTTATGGATGAGGTGTTTACATCAAAGTCAGCTAGATCATCGTGTGTAACTAAATGGAACAATTCCTTGGAGAAAAAGTGTGGACAAACATTATTTAGCATAGCTAGCTGCACTGCTTTACCAAGGAAGAAGTATCTTTTTTTCTTCAAACTTTCCGAATTGTAGACCAAGTGTTTTTCATACTCATCTCCTTCCAGTAATCTAGTATTTGTCCTCAGTTCATTAAGCAGCAGGCGCAAGAATTCGCGCATGAGGCCTCCAGAATCATAACCGTCTTCATTTATAAAAACAATGTTCAAGTGATTCAGCACAGAAAATTCCGTACATGAACATTTCATCTCAATATAATAGGCTTTCACCTTGTTACATAGAATGATAGAACATACAAGGGGGGTGTTCACACCGAAGCGTATTTGCTCAAGCTCCATATTGAAATACGTCACTATTCATCACTTAACACAAATGTCTTTGGCGTTCGTTGTGTTGACTGAGACAGGCAAAGAATGTTTAGATTTGTATTCTTCAAATTTGACCGTGAGAACAGCGCGAAGTTGCAGGATACTGACCAAAGGTTGACGTAGGAAGGAATCTTTGATGTTTCCCATGGAGTCTGGAAGGGACCGGAGTAAATAAACAAGCTTGTCATTTTCAGTGATGGTCTGACCAGCACTTTTGAGTTTACAACAAATGGATTCAAAGCGAGAAAAGGAGTCGTTTAAATCGTCCGGTTTCGGAAAATTTAAGAGATTGGAGATCATCCAACAAAAGGATTTTAGTGGATGAGCCCTGCAATACATAGTGTTCTTTAAGTTTTGCAAAAATATGGCATGCAGAAGCACTACAGTTTATCAGTTCTTGCACTTTGTAAGAAAGCGATCCATCGATAATTACTTTAGCTTTGGCATCTTTCTTGTTCCATTCACTTGATGATACTCTGGATGGTTTTTTCTTGATGGTATTGCATTCTTCATATTCCAAGAAGAGAGATATTCTGTCTAACCAGGATGCAAAATTGTCCCTGTCAAAGATGGGTAGCAAAAACACTTTAGATAGGGAAGTTGTGGCATTGGACGACATGATTGACGTGTTTCAAAAACGGTTGGAGAAACGTGCGAATAATTTGAGGTGATGGATTGAAAAATCACAGAATGATCACAAACTCAAGTATGGTGTCGCGTTTTAAATTTCATTATTACTCCATTTTCATATCTAACTCAATTTTTTCAAATTTTGGAGTTGCGGCAATTTTGCGTTGCACAGCAGCACAGCTAGTGTGAGAAGATGTTTGGGTTGCCTTTAATTAATATGATGAGTTTAATAGAAATTTAAGAGGGATTGAAATGAATTGCAACCAAAACAACTTTCACCTTCTTACCTAATTTATTCTAGATAAGGAATTCAAGGGAAATTAAATGAAGAGTCGGACTCAGTACGTTTGAAGTCTTTCGGCTATGTATATTAAGGAAAATAACAGATTTAGTATTACAGATATTACAAGATAAATGAAATTACAACTATTGAATTAACAGATAAATTGGTTACGGAAATTTTAGTATGAAAGTTGGAGTGGAAAAATTGGTAGAGGAGAAATATGGGAAATAATGAAGGATTTTGGATGATGAGATGTTTTACCTTAGCGCACCATAAACTGAAGATGTTGAAGATTTGCGTGTAACGTACGCGGTCGGATTTGTGTGTAACGAACGCGGTCGAATTTGCGTGTGACGTACGCGGCCGAATGTAACTTACGTGTTACCACCGAATTAACACTTAACGCGTGTAAAACGAAGTGAGTGTAAAGTACTCGGACTATTTGTGTTGTGCGTAACACCGTCGAAGGTTTGAGTTGTAACGAAACTCGATCTCAGTTACTGAATTGTAACCGGAGCCTTAACGAGACTCAATCGAAGGTTTGAGTTGTAACGAAACTCCATCGCAGTTACTAAATTGTAACCGGAGCCTTGACGAGACTCAATCGAAGCCACTAAATTGTGGCATAGTGCTTGAGGGCACAACCCTGGGTTTGGAGCAGAGATGCTTTAAGTAAGAAGGATAAAATAAGATTGAGTCAAGAGCGCATCAAGATTTGCTGAGGACATCTCGGACGCTTGACAGCGCAGGACATGAATTTGTCATCGCATGAAGAATCTCGGCGCCTACGTTATTGATTTGAGGTGACTCATCAAGAAAGGCGAGGGAAAGAATTCAGTTAGCAACAGAGACTTCGGTTAGCAACAGAATTATTGACCTCACACCTCCGGGGCCAAAGAAAAAGTATGAAGTACTTTTCAAAATTGATGGCGAGGGCATAAAATGCACGAGCATCGTGTGTTATGTAGAAAAGTTATGACGTAGTAGTTTTGAAAATTTTTCTTAATCAGTAAGGAATTTGGGAAACTCCATAATTGGTAAGCAGGATGTGTGATTAGTGATACTAATTTAGCTTGAAGTATTTGTTTGTAAAGAAAATATGAATGTTGGAATTCTAACACGAGTGTAGTACAAAAATTCTCGTTTAAAAGACTGTTTTTCACAAGAAAAATATTTAAGAGAAAATTTTCAAGAGATTCATTAAATTCCATATTGTTTTCACAGAGACACATAGAAATTCTAAAATTAGCATCTGCTTTGAAAGATAGTTGTAGGGAAGGTTTGTTTTCGTGTAGAACGTTGATAGTGTTAGCCGTAAGTAAGCATGACAATGTCGGATTTTCTGACAAAATTCTGATGCTTCTATCAAAAATTGTATGTTGAAAGGACAGATCGGTTGGTGGGAAGCGAATTTCTATTTTGACAGGCGGAATGTTGTGATTTACGTCGAATAAGTTGAACATCAAGTCTAAATGATAAGTGACAAAGCGTTTGGATTGCATGATTTTAGATGCACAGGAATCTGGAAGGATTTTGAAAGAGAAAAAAAAGGTTACAAAGGCGAAATGTGTGTAACATAGAGTGAATAAAAGGTAATAAAAGGATTGCACAAATTATGAATAGAATAGGTGAACAGTAGTAATTGTAGCGTCGGCGAACAGAAGAGAAATGGGAAAGAGAAAAAAGAAAGAGAAAGTTTATAAGAATGAAAGAAGATAAATATGTGATAGATGTGACTACATTGCAGTTACAAGGGACAATGATCCAGGGGGAGTGAGGTGGGGTGTTGACACATTTATGTGTTTGAGGAATAATTGTTAGAGCAAAGTGAATTTGGCAACTATGGAACAGAGAAAAATCAGACGTGAAGTAAGTTGGGGGACTTAGTTTCTGGGCTCATGTGATAAGTTGTTGTTTTTTTGTTTTTTTTGTCACTCATTCACTCTTATTTTTCATTTTGGTTTTTTTTTTTTTTTATTTTTTATTTTTTATTTTATTCTTTTACAAACATACAGAAGAGGATATACATGATTGAAAGGAAGAAAAAGATGCCCCCAAGTAGAGAAAGGAAGAAAAAGAACAATTACATACTTAAAACTAAACAAGAGTTACAAAGAAAATTATACGAAGAGGAGTCTGATGCACCCGAGGAGGTCAGCTTCTTCCTGTTGATTTTCTATGAAGCGAAGATCTTGGGCGATTTGAATGTGAAGTGCTTCCAGAATGAACTTTAGGGATTTAAATTCGCAATTCTCATCTGTTGTCGGCAGAGGACGGTTGAAGGCCTTCTTTGCGTCGATGAGTAGTTGTGAATCTGGAGCTTTGTGTAGTAGTAGGTAATTAATATATTGGGTTTTAAGGTGCTGTTCATAAAGAAATGTTGATACTTGGCGGTATCGCCATTTTTGGTCGGAGATTTGTGTAGTGAGGTGATCCAGTTCGGTGGTGGTTTTGTCGATGTTAGGGTTGACAAAGTTGTAAATTGGCATTGGTAACCAATATTGAGCGTTTTGGACGTAAGTGTTCATGGTTGTATGTGTTCGTCGCACAAGGTTTGAGAGCAGAATGAAACTCTTTCTGGATTCCGGTGGCGATTCGAGTGATGTGAATGTAGGGGGAGGGAAGTTGAAGGAAATTGGGAGGCAGTGATTGGATAAATTTTGAAAGGGAATGAATATGGGCAATGTATTAATTTGGTGGTATGAGGAGGAGGAGGAATGGAGGGTGTAGGATGCGCTTAGGAAGATTGAAACAATAGATGCAGATTGGATTTTATGACTGTGTGAATGACGAATGAATGGGATGAGGGTAAATTGAGAGGACAGATAGGGGGAAAAGAAAAATCAAGAAAGGCGAGGGAAAGAATTCAGTTAGCAACAGAGACTTCGGTTAGCAACAGAATTATTGACCTCACACTAGTCCGCATCTGCAATGTCCTTTTAAAAGGACAGGGTGTGTCATTGGGTTGAAATAGACGGTAGGAAAGATGGTCTACTTTTGATACAATTTTTCTCAGTTTACTTGCAGTCTCTTTGAAAAGAATTTGATCATTTATAGCGGCTAGTAAAAGTTGAAGCTGATCCTCAGAGAGGTCACGGTGGAAAACAACTTTTTTCTGGTTGACAGTTCCTATAATCAGACTTTCTAACAAGTGTTTGACTAGTTTCGATTCTAATCTCTTAACTGTATAAGCACACTCAAGCTCTGTCATTTCCTAGTACAAAAGTACAAACTGTTCGTTAAATTTATTATGAGATACGCCTTTTTCTGTACTACCATATTTTCATGGACGAATTTAAGAAATTTGTTCCATAACATCATTGACTGCATAATTTCATAACTTCAACCGTTTTTTTTCTTATCTGAAGATTGACTTTGAATGTCTTTCAAACAAGGAGCACTATATTTCAGCAAACAAATTTTATAATAATGTATTTCTTTGGCCACAAAATTATCACCCACATAAGCTAAAAAATCAATATCGTTTAAACTATGGGCTACTTTTTTGACACTCCTCAAAGGCGAAAGTTCTCACTGGGATCAAATTCTGTGTTTTGATGTTAACAAAGGTTTTCGAGGTTAACTCAATTCTACGTTCACATAATTATAGCATGGCTTGCCGTTACTTAGGCCTAAAAAGTAGTGCAAAGATAGGCAGAGTATATCTAGAGGGGGCGATTAGATAGCCACTTTAAGTTAATATGAGGGGCCATGTTCCAACAATCAGTGTATTGTTTTTAAATAAAGGGAAATTTTGTTGAAAAGTCAGGAAAAATCAGGGAATTGAAGCATTTTTGAGCCGAGGAAATGCAAAAATAGTCCGGGAAAAGTCAGGGAATTTGAAGATGAAGAAATTATGGCAACTTCGGCTCTGTCTCCATATGACCAGTCTCTTCCCCTTGCCCGGGATGTTTTTAAATTGATCAAAGTTCAATATACTCATAATCAATACAACATAATCTTTTGAGCTTTGTCCTCCATGTGCATTTGATTATCCCTGCGTTCTTTTTATTTTTTTCTTCCAGTTTTCTCTCCGCCAACCAGCTTTCAATTAAGATTAGAACAAGGTTTGTTCTGTCAATTTTAAAAATTAGGATAATACTTTAGCGGTTGTGTAATGGAAACAATGCCTCTTCAGATCGTAGAAGTTATTCATTTTAAATTGTATCTACTCTGTACTCTATCTTGATTATCGCTTCAGGATGAGATTTTCAGAACACGAACAAATAAAGAAACGAGCAAGAAGAAAGATCGTCTTTGTCTTAGAACAACTGGCTTTGAAATAAATTTTGTTAAATGTTTTGTGCTAAGTTTCAGTTACAATAGCAGTCAACGCACCAAAATTCATGTTGATTCACCCTCAAAATGCAGAAAGAAACTAATGCGATGACATTGTTGTTTTAAAAATCGTGCATCTTCATCTTCCTCCCAAAAATACCCAGATTAGCAAATAGTTTTTGTTTTTCTACCAAATAATTGTTAATTTTGAAGCAAAACGATTGTATACATTTTATGACTGTACATACAATTAGTATTTTTTAAAGCAAAGAAAAAGTTGTACGGTTCTGAAAACACTGAAATTAGTTTTGATTTTCTTCTGCTAAATGCGATCTAAATAGGTGATGATTATTTGTGGGACTTTAAAGTAACCAACATATTTATTAATGACTCATTTTAATAAAGTTTATTCAACATCACATTTTAACACATGTACAAATAACATACAAAATAAAGCTTTTGAAGCAAACTTAAATTTTAAAATATTTTCTCACAAAAAATACAAAAATAAAATTATAATCATTCATATCAAAGTAGTAAATCATCAATGTTCATTGATCTAAAGACCGGTTCCAGTAAATGTGATTTCCCAGTAAAATCCAGTGTTCGAAGGTATTCCACTGCTTAATTCTTGTGCTTTGACGGAATGTGGTGTAAAATTTTCTGATAATTCATGTTTACATTGTCTGATATTAATTATTTTTAAGAGCAGTTCAAATCTTTGTAAATATACATTTATCATTCAATAATCAGGAATTTTTTCTTGTATGTCAAAAATCCTAATGTAACATCCACAAATTACTTCACACACAAATTTGAGTTTCAAGCAAGCAGTTCAAGATAGATATTTGGGAGAGCAGTTGCTTTTCGTACTGTCAGATAATTGCTCAAAAGAATTTCATCATACAATTTCCATTCACAAAGCACTGGGTCTTACTTTATCTACAGATTCATCCAATATCGTGCAAAAAAACCTACAGGTGAATTTTTAGGAACTTGACTTGATTTTTAGATGTATAATTCAAGCATCAATTGCAATCAACAAAATTCAAGCTCTTGTGTAAAAATTAATATTTTCTTCAATAAAACGTAGATTATACGATATTTTTTGGCATCAGTAGTTTTGATGATCGAGAAAATTATAGCTTTTGTAGGTTTAAATCCTAAAGAATTTGGCTGCTTATGAGCAAAAACTCAGAAAAAATAATTGACAGCATATGACATAAAAGATAACAGTGAAATGTCAACCTCTATTTCTCCATAATATTTTGATGTCATGGTGACAGTCTAAAATATTAATTCCATGATTCTAGAAAGGAATTCTTTGTTTGGTGGGGGGGAACCCCCCGAATAATAGCAATTTCTAAAATTAAGGAGGGTTCTAGAAAAGGGGCCTACAAAACATAGATGAGTTCGTGTCTCCGATCATTTGTCCAGATAGCCGCTGCTCCCAGACACAAGCTCTTCTGAACTATTATGAGCCCTTCTTCTGGAACCCTCCTGTACGTTCATAATATTGGGAACTTAGACACTTTTCTTTAAAACTTGAGAATCACCATAGGCTATTCTGATTATTTATCGAGAGCCTGAAAAATAAATAAATAAGTAAATAACTGATCAAGAAAGAAATTTAAGAAAATGACCACTAAGCAAGGGTGTTCAATTACTCTAATGTATGTAGACACATCTGGGTTGACAATATTTCATGCCTAAGGTTTGCAAAATTCATCTTATCTCCTAAATATTCCTGTCAAATGAAACGTGTGAAGAGAAAAAATGGTCGGTAACAGCACCACCTGCTGGCTTTGTACAAAACAGAAGTCACTGATAACTTGATCACTCATAGACCTGCTGATATGGAACAAATATTCCGTATTTTGTATTCTGAAGCTTTAGTAGTTTAAATACCAATTTGACTGGCTCTGTGAAGAAAATCTAGTTATTGAGTCAAATTTGAGGTATTATCAAGAAATTTAAAATAATCGAGTAAAATAATCATTTCTGAGGTTTCATTTTGACCCCTCAATACACTTGTTTAAAAACTTTAATTATTTTATTTCTCAGAATTAAGAATCTTTTTTGTAATAATCTTTGGACCTATTATCTCTGTTACTTATCATAGCTAAATTTTTTATTTTCTTCCTGTAGCAGCAGCGCATATTATTTGTTTTTAGAACCTCAGCATTGTAATAATCTAGTTCACAGAGCAGCGGTTGTAGTCAAATAATCTTTAACATTTTAACCAAATCAAAGATTATAGCACTAACAATTTCCTCAGTAGAGTCAGACAATGTACCCGGAAGTAGTTTAGTAGTATGTTCTCGTAGTAGTATTCCTAACTGTCTTTTCAAGTAATCAAATGGAATGCACCAGTTTGACTGGAAGGAATAATTTGGATAATTACTTATTTAATGACTTACATTTTACTTGTCATGGTGTAAAATATTTCACCAGTCAGATCAAATCTAAAAATAAACATTGAAAAAAGCATTTGCAGTAGTTAACAACATCAATATGGTAAGATTCCTTCGTGTGTCTAGCTACGAATTTATGTATGTATGTAAAGTAATTTCATATTAAAACACCAATCTTGAACAAAGTTGTTTTAAAGCATTAGTTTTCGAATGGAAATCCGAAAGGCAAAACACAAAGATAAAACATGAGCAGTATGAAAAAGCTGCACATTTCAGTGTATAACTCAAATATTTTGCGTGCAAAACCATCTGTGTGATAAATGTTTTTTTTTTTTTTAAATTGTTGTTAACTTTACATTTTACAAAGATTACCGCTACTTCAGTAAGCTATTCTAGCAGATTCAAAACACACAGGTGTGCTTTAGTTTCAATCACATACTATGACCTCATTTTTCCCTGCTTTTTCTCTTTTTTAATCCAAGTTTTGACAGAATTTCAAATTTACTCAAATAGCAGAAGTGAGCTTTGATTTCCTCCAATCTAACATAACAAAATTACTATGGAGGAAGAGACTGAACAACCGAGGTTTGATCTACAAGTTGAATCAAAGCTCTCTTTTAAGGACCCATTAATTGAATGTATCTAACAGATCTATGAAAAATTACAAACAACATTGACAATCTTAATTAAACATTTAAAAGGGTACCTGAATGATGAACTTGTAGACAATGCATCTTATACTAATGAGTAAAAAAATAAGCTGAGATTAGCGAGTTTCTTCTTGTTTGGCGACTCAACGACCATTTTCTTGATTTACTCTGCGGGAAGAAAGGAAATAGATTTCAATGAATGTGGCATAATAAGCTACTCACCTTGAAATGCAATGAAAGTAAGACTCATAAGTAAAGATGATGCTTTTTCTTAAGTTTGGTATTTTTTTCTTGTGTAAACCAAACATCTTCAGACATCTTTGACATGTGAAAATGTGTCCTGCCTGATGATGATGCGGGCAATCAAAAGGCCTCATAGAAAATTTACATGACCATTAGGTATCAAGGCTACTTTTTTCTTATTATTTTATTATTTATATCAGACAATACCAATATGAAGCTTTTCAATTATCTTAGGTTATCATGGCGTTACTTTTTTAAAAAGAAAAAAATTACAGGCAATGGAGAGCTGAGATACCCCAAAACTCCTCCTCATTGGCTGTTTCTTTTCAATGCACCTGTGCCCAATCTCTGTTTAGCGAGGTTTCATGAAAAGTTTCAAAATAACTAATTCTTCAACCTTAGCCTTAGGTAGTCAATGAATGTGTCAAATAATAAATAATTGAATCTTTAATTAATGAGAATTGGTGAACATGAAAATACTTACTACTTCCCAGTAAACCCTTTGCTTTGCCGAGCATGGCACCAACGCCGCTCCCAGCTGTAGCTCCTGATATAGCCTCTTGCGCTTTGTGCACCACATCTTCTCGCTTTTCATCGATGAAGTGATCAGCCTCTTTTATTTTCTCGTCCACCGCTGTGTTCACCTGAGAAAGCAGTTAATCATTTTTAGAACACCTTTTAGTTTTTGGCTGCTTAGGAAACTGTTTAAGAGAAAAAAATAATTACTCTGACAGTCTGTAGTACTTATCATATACGAGCTATTTTTAGCAGATACTTTTAATTTCTTTTTGCTTCATGGAGGTAGCTTATTTTTTTGCTGTTCACTCTTCTTACAATATATGACTAACCTTCTCAGTCCTTAATTGTTGTATATCTAATGAAACAGAAATAGCTGTGTTAAGTATGAGATGATTGTGTCATTTAATTAGAAGTTACCCAAATAGCACTGTGCAATGAAAATATTGAATTTGCGATTTATTGCAATAAAATTAAAAATTTTTTACCATGAAATCGCAATATTTTTACATCACTTGGTCAGTCAAGTCCGATTTTAAACAATCGGCAAGATTTCATGTGTCAGAATTTGCAGTGCAATGAAAAATTGCATTTATTTTTTTAGGTATTGCAATAAATTTCAATATGCCGCCTGCCTTTCAATCAGTAGATAGGCAACGTACACAGCACTCTTCCGCAGTTGGTAGCAACAATTTTACAATGTCATGTCACTGCAATTTATTGCAATCTGTGCCACTTGGGTATTAAAAAATCATAAAAAAAAACTAAGCAAAAGGCAGTGTAGAGTGTATTAGGTACTTAGTTTCTTTCCGTAGAATGGAACGGGAAATAAACATTTGCAAAAAGTTTTAATGCTGAAAAGTGTTAATAGAAAGCATTATATTAATTCTAAGATATATATCGTAAAGCCATCATGCAAAGAAACAGAAGGTAGATATTAGATGAAATTGGCTGATGGTTAGTGGATTTTGCCATCGAGCATTGTGCTGATCAGTGTACCTGTTTGACTACAGTATCGACCACTTTCTCTGCTTCTGTTGCATCTAATCCTCCAGTTGCTATTTTCCCAAAATCTAGACCCCCCACTGCTTTAGTGATGGCATCAACGGGTGAGTCGTCGCTTTTGGTTGGTTCCGAGGGAGGTGCTGCTTCTGTGCTTGAGGATTTGGTCTACAATTAAAAAATTTAGGGGTTGACAGTAACACGACAAACATGCAACACAACATCAATCAAGGAAAGTGTTCTAATCTAGATACCCTGCAGGAATTCGATTCTCAAGTGAGGGGATTCACATGTATTATGGTGCGGGAGACAACAGAGGATTTTGTAGGTAGATATTGTACAGGGAAATTGTCTTAGAAAAGTCATTGTAGGTAACCCTGGAAAAGTGAAGAAATTTCGAAAATTCCAATCTTAAAAAGTCATGGAAAAGTTAATGTGGAACCTTCAAATTGCCTTACAGTTCTTGAATTTTGAATTGTTCTAATTTTAAAGGACTTCACGCTGAAAATGTTCGCGTGGATAGGTAAAGCATTTTCATGAGGAATACCTAATACAAGAAAAGAAAAAAAAGTCATGGAAAGTATAGGTAAGGGAATTTCAAATTTAAAAAAAAAAAAAAAAAAAAAAAAAAAAACCTTGTCATCCCGTTTTTATTGCAGAAAAAGTAGGTAGAATAGGATTTACTAACGTTACAAACTGAATCATGAAATTATTATTTTTTTTTTACATTCTTTGGTAATAAAGACTAATGCCAAAGGAAAATAAATTCATTTTTGTGATATTTCCATTTCATTTAATTCTCCAGTTTATTTTCCCGGGAATGTATTCTCACCCTGAAAAATAACTAATTAAGTTTTCCGTTTGCCCTTAATGTCATCGAAACGTTCTTTAGGAACATAAATAACTTGATAGGTAAGAGGGATTTTTTTCTTTGTTCGATCATTGCTTTTTAAAATTACAGAGAACTAGGTGTAAACAATTCGTGCACTTATCTACACACAAAGACTAAATTTATAACTGTCTACGCGTAAACCTAGTCATTTACCTCTTGGATGGTTTCGTCAACAGTTTTCTCTGCGCTCTTCAACTCTGCGTCAAAGGCTTCAATGGCCGCCTTTTTATTGTCCTCAGCCACGGCTGTCGCTGTCTTCTCGGCATCTGACTTAGCTTGCCAGAGGGAATCACCAGTCTTTTTAATCTGAGAATCATAGACATTTGTTCAAATGTTTATTTGCTGTGGATAAAAGAAAGTGTACACACAAGATTGGAATCCAGACAAGATTAATCCTTTGCGAAGAATGCGTGTCAATAAAAATAGAATAAATGCGTCTGGATTCGTGGCAGGTCCCTCCCTGAACAGTTTCCTGAAAGTGAGCGAATCACAGATATGCCATAAAATACCTATTCGCCGCAAAAAAATATCACTCGTGAAAATTCATGCCAAAAATAAAATGTGACAAGAAATCTCCGTTCTCGTTCATTAGAATAGTAATTTTTGACCTTAATCGTCAGTTATAGGCAAAAGCAGCGACGGATAGTACAGGGGAGAATTGCATGAGCCGCCCTGCGCCGCGCTGTTTGCAGCGCGCATGGCGCACGACCTGCCTTTATTCATCTAGAGTTGAGAGTTCACTTACTACTTCACACGACCGGTGTGTAATTTTAAAAGTTGAAATTTAAAAAAAAAAAAAAAAAAAAAAAAAANAAAAAAAAAAAAAAAAAAAAAAAAAAACCATCCGCCCGCGTCGGGAGCGCCGCGGGCGTCGGGCGTGCTACCAGCGCGAGACGCGCACTAACGCCTACAAACCTAAAGGGCTACCTCACGCATTGCGCAATGCTTGAAGTATCCCCTTAGGTTTGTAGGCGCTAAAGTGCATTTCGAGCTGGCAGCGGCAGCACGCCGCGCCGCGCCGCAGCGTGCCATAAACTTGCCTACAATTCTGCCGCGCTAAGGAAGAACGCCGTATGAACATTCGAGAGTTGTCAAATTTCCTTCGACAAAATTTTTGTTTTTGAGGAAAATTTTGAATATTTTTCCTTCAAATTTTCAGAAGTTGTAGTTCAAATTACAAACAAAATCATCTGAGAAATTGGTAGATAAGTATTCAAAAATTTTCCTGAAAATTAGTGATTTGCTTGGGAAAATATGACAACGCCTGAAGGCTCTTACGGCGTTTTTCCTTAGCACGGCAGAATTGGTATCAGGGTTTTCAAAGGTAGGCAATTCGACATCAAATTCAAAATTAGCGACTCAAAAAAAAAAAAACATCAGTTACGAAACTTTCGTGATCTTTCAGTCATTATCCGACTTATTTCTTCCTATTCTTGAGTTTTGGACCATAGTGCGCCGCCACGGGTGGCGGCTCATGAAATTCTTCTCCGTGCTCAGTCGCAAAAGCAGACAGCCGCGCGTCATTTTGAACTTCGCGGGTTTTCAATGTCGGCCGACTTCCCGCGCGCGCGGGAAATATATGGCGGGCAAATTTTAAACATGTGACATCGGTGATCGTCTCTGGCGGAGGGAGAGGAGCGGCATTTGATATTCACTCTTTAGTGACAAGTATTTTTTTAGGGCTATTTTGGCAAATCATGATCGATCCACCCAAGGTCCACTGAAAAAAAAAAAACAAAAAACGAAAAACTCATTGGATCTAGAGTCCAGACTCTTGAATACATTGACAAGAAAAAGGACTCTTGATTCAATCAGATTTAAGCTTTAATTAAAAGGAAATCCGCTCAAATTAAGAGGCTCGGTTCTTGATTTAAGCTTAAACCTGATTGAATCAAAAGTATTTTTTCTTGTCGATGTTTTTGAGAGTCTGGGCTCTAGATCCAATGTGTTTTTTTTTTCCAGTGTCATTTTTCGAGACTTGGAAAATTCACCGCCCTGGCACCCATTTTACTTCCGGTCAACATCCCTTCGCCCTTAAAGTTTGCTTGGACTGATGCCCTCCCCGGGAAAAGGGACTTAACTCCTAAGAAGGTCAAAATTGAAACATAGATAGCTAAAGTGCGAAACTACGTATCTCCATTGCGGTGTTGCAAAATCGCTGCTCCTATTTTATTTTTTCGAAGAGAGACGAGTCAATAACTGTAAGTGTAAGTTTGTACTGGTACTCATTAGAGTTAAAAAAAATTATTTTTTACTCTAATTATAATTTTTGGAATTTCTTGACTTCGATTTCCCCGCGAAATGGTGTGGATCCAGCACCATTTCTCCACCTTGTTACATTCCAAGAAATTAAGTTGACCAATCTTCCGAAGGCAAAAACAAAGTATGACTGGAAGTCTGTAACGTCGCAAACGGAGATACATGGTTTTGCACTTAGACCATCGACATAGGTATGCATATGCGGGTTAGCATTACCGCTTAGAAATAGGTGTTCATGAAGAAACGCTCAACAATTTCAAATTGAATCGGACTTTCGAGCAGACACCGTGAATTTCGCTATTCCAAGTACGGTTCTGAATAAAATTGCTTAGAATTGTTGTCAATCATGATCGTGGTTTTGGATTTTCAAATTAAAATGCAACCATAAAACCTCTTTTGGCAATAAAATTAATTGAATCTCAGAGGTGCAATTTAGGTATTGTTTCGGGGTACTGACATACTCTCCATCGAAAATTCCAATTTTTTACCTAACTTGACGAAATAATTCTACATCACCAATTTTCTGCAGTGCGCAGGGCCGGATTTACCTACTTGCCGCCCGTGAGCCGCCTGTATTTTGCCGCCCCTTCTCATTCGTTTTGAAACATCGATACAACGTGCCGGAGGAGGAGGGGTGCATAAGACGCGTTTAGTCGCGTTGGGCACATTTTTTGTGAAAGCCCTGTCATAACTCACGGAACTTTGCGCGAAAATTAAGTGCGGAACGCTGCTGACCGCACTGTTTTTGACGCAATGCGTGAAGTATTCATGCAGTCTTGTAGGCACTATGAGTTATACGCCAACCGCTGCTGACCGCATTACGTTTGACGCAATGCGTGAAGTATTCATGGAGTCTTGTAGGCGCTAATATGTGTTTACCGGCGCGCCAAGGGTTTCTCCTTACCATCTCAAGTCCTCGTCACCATTGCTCTCTGCACCGCGCTGCTCCAGGCCAAATTGCGTGCTTGGTTTCTCTCTCAACTAGACTAATGAAAGGCTCTGTCTCTTGTATCACCGGAAGACGAACAAATTAGAAATTACTTTACTTTATAACTCTCAGGATATGAGAGATTTTTTCGCCAATTCTCGTTTGTAATTGTTTTTCTGAATGAGATTTTTTTCTTGATATTCACATTTGAAAAAAATTACATTTTCCGCCCCCTAAATTTGCCGCCAAGGGCCGCGGCCCATGTGGCCACCCCCTAAATCCAGCCCTGGCAGTGCGGTCCCATTTTTTACTTGAGCGATAACTTTTTGAAAATTTTCAAGTACCTACGCACCTGGTTTTCGATCATAGAAGCAGCTGCATTTTTCTTTTCGGTCGCCAATTCTTCAACTTCCTTCTTTTTCTTTTCGATCAGCTCCTCAGCTTTACCGCCCAAGTTCTTCAAAGCTACAAACATAGATACAAATAAAAATTCATTAGTGGTTGCCAGAAAATATGAATTAATGTAGCATTTTTAGTCGAAGAGGTATCATTCTCGCAGGTTTTCCGGCGGTCTGGAAAGTCAGGGAATTCCGAATTAATAGCTGTTCTATTTTACCTCAGTCTTGTCTTGTCCAACCTGCGGGCTGATTATTGAAATTGATAGACAAAGAAGACAAAAAGGATATGGAGGGCTCCTATTGGTGGAAGCGGAGGTTGCAATGGACAAAGGAAGTAGGTAATAGACTAACTAACGACAACCCACGAGCGACCCGATAATTAGTCCATCATTTACCCCCTTATAAGAGCCACCCATTTCAACCAATAGGATCGGTCTATACTCCTTATGTCTTCTTTGTCTATAGCTTTGTCTATAAATTTCAATAATCGGCCGGCAGAAAAACACAAACTTCAACGATCCGGCTTTGATCCACTGTGCGACGTCTAGTACTCGCATTATGAATCGAGGCGCAATTACACGTCGTTGCCAGATTGTGCTGACAATTTAGTACATCTCCCCTGGCAACCAATTATAAACTGTCCAGCTTTTTCACACAACTTGACAATCCTAAATTACACCATCACAACAAATGAGATGCAGTGTGCGGTCCGAGCTTACACGACCTTGACATTGCACGTTCACAGATGTGACCATTGCGCAACTCTTCCTGGACGGAGGATGCTACACCTGGAACGGGCTCAAATGGACGTATTTATGCTAAAAGGAACTATGTTGCGCGCAAACCCTATGCTCATAGGTCCTTTTAGCATAACTACGTCCAAATGGTTGGCAAACTCGGTATGCTAATCTGCCCTACTGACCTATAACCGCGCAACTCACCCCGTGAGCTTTGTAAAGATACGTGGTTTTGACTGTGAGGGGCGGTGATGATCCTCGTGGGGTGAGAGCATCACGACCTCAAATTGGCTGGGAATCGCTTGAGAAACCACTGACGATTTTCTCACTCCAGGGAATGAATAAGTGAGTATTTTTTTAAGAGCATATATCACCCATGCTGGCGTGCTAGGGTAGAACGCCGTACGAGCATCCGAGAGCTGCCAAATTTCCCTGGATATAATATGTATTTTTGACAACGTTCATGCATAATTTTCCTTGAAATTTTCAGATATTTTAGATTAAATTGCAAACAAAATTGTCTGAAAATTTTCGGAAATAATATTCGCAATTTTCTCAGAAAATTTGGTTTTTATCGGAGGAAAGTCAACGTCTGAAGGCTCATACGGCGTTCTTCCTAAGCACGGCGGCTTGGAGTGATTACACCAATGAGAATAGCACAATGGAGATATGATTGTGCCTGGCTACAGGAAATTGGACTGTGTAGTCCACAGAGGCAGCGTTTACAGAGAAATTTTTGTTCATATGGACAGGGAAATCGAATTTTGAGATTTTCGCGGAAAATTCTCACGTTGTCAGCGATTTTGTTCGTTTTTTTGGTCGATCATTGACACAAAAAGTTTAGTCATAGCTGCATCTCGACTGGCACGATTTTTGGCTCTCTGGAAAATCTAGGCAAAAAACGTTTCAAAATCTCCGACCATATTTATTTTTATGTGAGGAAACTATCATCAAAATATTTCCTCCTTTGCTGCACTGGAAAAAAAAAAACACATTTAATCTAGAGTCCAGACTCTTGAAAACATTGACGAGAAAAAATACTCTTGATTCAATCAGATTTTTGCTTAAATCAAAAGGAAATCTGCTCAAATTAAGAGGCTTGGTTCTTGATTTTAGCAAAAATCCGATTGAATCAAGAGTATTTTTTCTTGTCGATGTTTTTAAGAGTCTGGACTCTAGATCCAATGTGTTTTTTTCCAGTGTGTGGTACTTAGCAATGAGGGAGTAGAAATTCACAGAAAATCGCAAAAAATACAGACGGCTCGTTTCTTTTGAAAAAATAAAACTCGCGCCACCGCGCAGTAACCAGCGAGCGAGCAGTTCGTTGATTTCAGGTCTGCCTAATCCTCACTGAGCGACACATAAGCTTCATTTGTTTATGGGTGTCGTAAACCGCAATTACCTTGGGGGCCAGACAATGGTGGGTTTTGAACTTCCCGCGCCAGTGACCGCTGACCGCGAATTGGGCGTCATCGGAGCAGCCCAAAAATGAGGCCGTGCTTTGGGCCGAATCGCGGATTAATCCGAGGAAACTCGCGAGCCGCCGTGACGTAAGCAAGAGAACAAGAAATCCACATTTGGTGTATTTTTATGCGAAGGCCGCTCGGGGCGCTCCCGTTGCAACGCAACGTTGCCGCTACTCCAAAAAATACACTTTTCCTTTCAAAAAATCTCCCAACAGAACTTTCGATGTGCCCGGATCTCAGAGACCGAATATTGTCGGCCCTCATAAACGAAAATGCAACATCTGTCGGTGAACTTAAACTGCTACGAATATTATTTTTTCCAATTTCTAAAATGAAAAATTCTCGACAAAAAATTTTTGTTGCATCTTTTAAATTTTGAAAATTTCAATTTTTTTTTTTTGGGGGGGGGGCAAAAAACCAAAAAAAAACAGAAAATGCTCTGAAAGCTCTGCGATTACCTACTTACTTTTAAAGTATAGGCAAAAACATATCCGACAACCGGGCACCGTTTTTTTTTTAAAGAAGTATAGTGCCGTGTTAGGGAAAAACGCCGTAAGAACATTCAAGATTTGCCAAGTTTCCACCGATAAAATGTTCATTTATGAGGAAAGTTAGGTATCAATATTTTTCTTTGAGATTTTTACACTATTTGGATCAAATGACGAACGGAAATCTCTGACAAATCGGAAGAAAAATGTTTATAAATATTCTCATAAATTTGTGATTTATCAAAGGAAATTTGGCAACGCCTAAAGGCTCATACGGCATTTTTCCTTAGCACGGTAGTATAAGATTAAGGTTCAAATCCTAAACCAAACCTCACTATACATCAAGTGAGAGAAAAGTCATCAGGACACAAATAGATGATATCAGGGTGCAGCAAACCACTTATCCGTTCGATGAGGTGACGTACAGTAAATACGGGTCTCATTGCAATGGATCACGCTAACTTCCAATTTTTACGATGAAACACTCATTTTCGTATGAATAATTGCAGCTCATTACGTTCCCGCAAAGTTCTCATTTTCCATGTCCCGGTGACAAGAATTAAAGAAATGCAATGGCTCAGCTGGTGTATTGTTGCTGTGGACGACGCGGATGGTAAATTCCTCGCCGGACTGTGAGGAAAAAGTTTTACTTACGAAGAAAAAACACTAATTTCCGGCCGCAGTGAGTCAACATGACCTGGAAACATACTTCGAGACGTCGCGTCGCACTAAGTGCGGTCAAATCGTCAAAACAGCTCTTACATTCTTAAGTTCTGTGAGGATTGTATTGCACCTTTGACGGATACCTAATTTGGAATATATTTTGGAAGCAACAAGTATATTTTTCCCACTTTAGAAAAAACATACGTGCCATAGTTGTTCAACGACGATGGGGGTTTTTATGAATGGTGAATGGAGCCAGAGAAGTAGTTCCTTCTTGCAAAATGTGGTGACCATCCACAAGAACAAGAACAGGGAACCTGTAGTATGGAAAAAATTAAGATTAAAATTTTAGCTACCTATGAGACTGCATTTTTGTGAGGCATAGGCGGACCCAGGAACTTCGAGCGTAGGGGGAGGGGGAGAGGGTTTGGGGCGGATGGAAGATCCGGGTGGGGGCTTTTTCGAGATAATTGTCGAAATTTAAAAAGTATCTAGTATGCGGATATTGAGTCAATTTCGTCATGAATATACCAAATATAAGCGTCTTTCTCTCTTTCTTCTTCCTCTTTTTTTCGGGCGAAAAAGGAGGGGGGCGTATACCCCCTACGCCTCTCCCCCATCTGAATCGGCCTATACGTGAAAAGGAGTGCTTTACTACTATCAGTATAACACTAACGCCTAGTGTAAGTATAAGTCTTAACCGCTGGAAAAATTAATCAGAAGTCATGAAAAGCCTTTTCTCCAGGTCTGTAGGTACTTCCAATCGAGCTCTCCCACCGCGATACAATTCCGGAAGTTGCCTAATAGGCGCGGCGCAAGGCTTTCTGATCTCATCATCGTCGTGAGGAAGGTACGCATGCACCGCGGTCATTTGGCTTTTCAATGAGCAATTGAACTCTGATCCTCGGAGCCTTCTTCAAAATTGACGGCGCTCACGAAGGCGATGGCAACGGGTGGCTTATGCCCCACATCACGAGTCATTTTCCCGCACTCACGTATCGATTCTCTGTCCGCAGTGACATGAATGACTCGCCGCCCTACGGAACGGGATCCCTTTCGCCTTCTGCTATTCAAAACTACGAATCCCTTCAAGTGAACCCGAGTCGTGTCAATGAACGCAGTGTTACCTGCCTCGTGGAATTGAGCGGGTTATTTGGAGACGGGCGTAAACGCCAAAAGTCAAGTTTCGAGAAAAGTATTTATTATGGTATTCATGCCTGGCGTTAAATCCTGAATGGTCGTCACTGGTGTGCTAGTGTTGCATAGAGAAAAAAAGGAGGTGTTTGCATCTTGAGGTTTGTTTACCCTGTGACGTAGGTCGGTACAACCTGGCCAGCGAAATCCGGAATTCGAAATATGAAAAACGGACCATAATGTCCGATTTTTTTTACTTAAATCAACTCATTATATAATTTTAAGCACTTTTTACAGAATGACTTTTTTCCTTAAATTACACCATTTCCAAGAAATTCGACAGGATAAACGTCGCTGTACCGACCTGCGTCATCAAATCATCAAAAAAATTCCAAGATGCCCGAAATGCAAACACCTCGTTTTTTTTCTCTATGCTAGTGTTGCACCAAACAGCGAATCTCTTGGAGGGAAAATTGTGCTCATATGAGCTTTTCCCCTCTGTATTGAGTTTTTCAGCCCAATGCTGATTTATAACCCACGTTGGCTAAAATTTCCAACTTACTGTCTTTTGAGAAAACATGAAAAAAATTGATTTCTTCCACAATGCAACTCTTGCATGTGTCAGGAATTTGCGATTTAAGCACTGTTCCTATCGTAAAAATTTGCGGAAGATGATACCACTGGTTATCTCTGAAATCAACTCCAAATAAGCTCAAGAAAAGCTCTCAAAGTTGAGGTCGTTAAGGGTGGGGGGGGAGGATATCCTACGACACCCTGAGAGTCCACCTCTGTACCTAGTCAAACTTTCCATGCAAAGTTAAGGAGCACCTTAGCAGGGTTGCCGGTTCAGTTTTGGAATTCCCCAATAAAGTAGCAACCTTGTTGTGTATTTGCTCCCTATCTTTGCATGGAGAGTTCGACCATAGACCTCGGCCCCTACAAACCTAAGGGGATACTTCAAGCATTGCGCAATGCGCGAAACCCTTGGCTCCTACAAACCTAAGGTGATACTTCAAGCATTGCTATGTAGAGGTGTACTCTCAGGGTAGCGTGGAATATCCCCTCCATTACAGTTTAAACTTTGAGCCTTTTTTGTAGTTTTGGAGTTGATATTAGAGAAAACCAGGGGCACTGTCATGTTCCTCGCGAAATTTTACACATGGAATAGGTGCTTAAATTGCACATTCCTGACGCATGCTAGAGCTCCATTCTTCATATTTCTTAGGTTGCGCAAATTATTCCTTCGCAGATCATGAAGTAAGGAGTGTGATTCCTGAAGTGCTAATCGTGATTTTTAAATTACTATCATCACGATAAATCACTTTTTTTCGCTCTCGTAACCCTTTCGAATCACCGCCTGTTTTCACTGCGGCGCACAGTGGGTTGACTCAGTGGGAGGGGTCGGAAAAAATTTGGAAACTTTAAAAGCTTATAACTCCATGTGTACAAAACTTTGAGATTATAAAAATGGTTCCATTGGTTTACTCGTGAGATTCATCTTCTTAAAGTGTCCCTTAAAATTTAAGATGTGACGAATTAAACATCAAAATTTGCAGTTTTAGCCAAGACCTGTTTTTTGTGTCCCAATTTCATGTCCGACCTCTCCAATTAACTCGATCCAATGTGCGGCGGCGAAACGAGAAATCAAAACCGAACTTTTCCCAATTTCTAATTGGTCGATAGCACTTCCCTAGCTTAGCGTCAAAATTAGTCGAACATGAACACAAACTGACAACGTCGTGGTGATCTTTTTGGTCACCGAGAAATCCGCTCTTATTCATGAATCTACTGCGCGTCCTTCTTTCCACCGCGGTAAATAATCTCAAAGCCAAGCGTCTCAAATTTCTAAACTCTTTTCATGTGGCTCGTGGCTTTTCCCGAGAGTAAACTTTCTGCGCAGCACACGTAGCTAGCTTCCTACTCGTCACACTAAAGCCAGTGGCGTGGCGTGCTTTGCGATGTATCGATTGATCTGCCATTTAAACCTATGGAAAATGATCGATAAACAGGGTGTTCGCAGCGAACACCTTAATAATCGATTCTTCACCGCAGGTTTAAATAGAATATTAATCGATACATCGCAAAGCACGCCACGCCACTGCTGAAGACATTATAGTTCCAGCAACGTCCTTCTGTTTGAATGTTTGTGTATTAACGATGATGAAGTTCCTGGGTGTTTAAAAAGTGATTACAGCAAGCTTCGGGTGATTTCCTTGCCCTCGCAAGCAAACGTGTTGTGATCCTAGAGGAAGATCGGAATTATTTTCTACTGATAGAGGATCATACAAATCTATGCTCTCTATGGTTCATGCGGGAATCGAGCAGTGTTCGAAACTCATCTTTGAGTTTCAGGAGCCATGTGGCGCATCAAGCTCGATTTTTAGGCGCCATTGAAGATTTTTTGGGGACCAGATCGACTTTTTGCCTATAAAGCACGGCGCATCTAGTGGAGATGCAAGATGTTTTAGTTACAGTACTACTAACTGTTACTTGGGGGAAATTTCGAAAAATCACCAAACAGAAAAATTAGGATTTTTTTTGGAGGGGAAAGAGGCAATCTTTAGGGGCCACGTTGACGCAGAGCCTTCATTTTTTAGGCGCCATGACCGATTTCTTGGGCGCATTTGGCGCGTTGGCGCCTGTGAGTTTCGAACACTGGAATCGAGATACGTCACAGTAAGCATGCTTGTTTAATCCGCCTCCAAGGAACACGCGACGCAAGGCGAGCGCTGATTGAAGTCTACCGTCCGGGATCCGGGTGTGTGATCAAAGTGAAAATTTGATGTCTTAAAATTGACGCGAAACGGTTAATTCCGTCGTCGAGTCGTCACTCTCGTCCTCGGGCGGGAAACGCGGAAGAGTCCCGCGAGTCTTTGACAGTTTACAAAGTGCCCGACGTCCCTGGCGTCGCGACGCTACGCGACGCCTCGCGTCGGCGGAGGCGGCTACTCCGCCACGCGACCCGCTCGCCCGTGCCGCGATGCGCGGGCGTGAGGAGGTATGCGGCGCAACGCATGGCCTAGCCAGGCAATTTATCAACGTGCGGTTACTTTACTGCTCGGGAGTCGAGCACGATCTGCGGATACCGCCACCGCACAGGAGGCAAACCCTCGGGTGAGAGCAGGCATAGCCATAAGGGGCCGTCCATAAATGGACTGCATTTTGCAATTTGGAACTATAAATTCTGGCTCTTCTGGGAAAACATCTATGTGCATAGGGAAACGAATGGCACATACATTGTTTTTAAACCGGGCTAGAATTTATAGTTCCAAATTGCAAAATGTAGTCCAAATTACGTAACGCAATTTTTCGAATTTTTGACACCCCCCCTTCCATCCCTTGCAACGCTTTTGTGACGTAGGTCCGTAGCCCAAATAGACGGTAAGACGGTATAGATGGTATAGATTGTCCTGAAAGAGGTGTATTTCAATTTAAAAGCCACTGTTGTCAGAACTAATAAAGTAATAATCCTCCTAAGTCAAACTAATTTTTTTAAAAGAAAAATAAACAATTCCTCGACCCTATCCCTTAACACGTGAAAACGGAATGGCATAACGCACTGAAAAGAAAACTCCGGCCGTGGGAGCCGCAATTACGGGCTATATAGACATACCGTCCGTTTCGGCCTTTGAGCCCGGAACGGACGGTCTGTCTACATAGCCCGTAATTGCGGCTCCCACGACCGGAGTTTTTTTTCAGTGCGCTCTACTCGTCCCCCTGCCCCTTAGATTGTTATGTAAATGGACGGCCCCTAAATTTTCTGATCGAAGAATTTGAGGTGTCTGGAATTTGGTGAGTCTCATGTCGATGGCCAAACTGCGGAACTGCACGTATCTTTATTGGGATGTTTCGAAATTCCCGCTTCTATTTTATTTCTTCAAAGAGAAACAAGCAAATTTGTAAAATTGTCTTCTTTCTCTTTAAAACAATAAAATCTGAGCGGAAAATTTGAAACACCGCGACGGAGTTATGTGATTTCGCAATTTAGCCATCAACGTGAGCTTTAGAAGTCAATGCATCATGTCTGGATAATCTCACCGATTCACCACACTGTGCGCTGCTTTGCTTGGTGGCATAAAATACCTCAAGTTCAAGTTCAGTTACCAACCAAGTGCAGTCGTCAGCTTCCACTGCAGATTATTGCCGGTTGCAGTACTTTAAAAAGTGTGAGAAGATTCTACGCCATTGTCTCTACTCATTCATAGATGAAATTGAGGACTTTTTGTGGAAGGGACGAGGTGACACATGGTCCCTGTGACCACTTCCAACGAAGAAGAGAGCCTCTATGGAATAATTTATCGGGGGCCACTTCGCTTGATATTCATCACTGCTTGATTATGGTTTTAATGTAAAAAGACACATAACTTGATCATATTCAAGCCAAGTAAAGAAAAAAAAAGTGATTTACATAAGTAGGTATATATATATTTTTAAAAAAAAATAAAAATATCAGTGAAATTAATGAATAATGCTGAAATAAACAACAAAGAAAGGGCCATTACTATAAAAAAAAAAAAAAAAAAAAAAAAAAAAAAAATTATTCACAATGCATCTGAGTGTTTCTTGCAGATGGAATTTCTTGTATTTGTCAAAACATCAATATGGTTTGTTGATGACAAAATCGTGATGAATTGATAGAATGAACTGAACCAATAAAGTAGATTTGAGGTTTATGTCCCACTGATTTGGTTGGAATCGACGGAAATCGACGTGTCGAATATCGCAAGGATGACGCACGTACCAATCCACTAAATCAGTCTGTGGAAACCCCGCCCTAAAAATGTTGGTACCCTACACCTACAAAAGGAAGTTGCGATGAGCAGAGTTCAAAGTATTTTCTACTTTTTTCCTGAAATGGAAAATTTGAGGAAAATAATTTTAAAAGTGAGAAAATTGACCACTCTTGTAAAATCATACAGAGTGGCTAATCTCATTTTAACACGTGTTTAGCAAATTAAAACATGTCAGAGCTCCTCTAATAAGTTAATTGCTTAATTTAGAAAACGAGAGAACATACACGTGCTCTGCTCATTTAGTGGATTCCACTCAACTAAAATTCATCCATTTATGGTGAAACCATAATTCTGTTTTAGATCATCAAAATTGTTTCTAAAACGCTCCGCACTTTTTTTTGGAACGAATATAGAACCAGTTGGCCTAAGGCAATAAAGAGTCTCGGCTTCGATTAATATTTTGCCCAATAGGATTTCTTCCAATGCCGACGGTAGACGCATCCTACTGCGCGTGTTAATGCGTGAGATTTAATCAAAAGCTGCTCATTTTTTCAGTATGACTTGTGCAAAAAGTGAACTCGAAGCAAGTCCCGTAAAATTGAGACAATAATGGTTCGTTAAGAAAAAAGTTAAAAGAAGGCACACCATTTGCCTCACATTCTTTTTTTTCAAAATTTTTCCCTCGTGTATGAATTTTCAAGCCAAGTTCAAACTTTCTGACTTGGATGGGATCCAGGCTCTTTGTTTTTCCCGGCTAATTGAGATCCATTATCTTAATTAGTTTACAATCACACGACAACTTAAGTATATGAACGGATCACGTCCGGTGCCATGCTTGAATTGCGTTGAGTCAATCAATCAAACTCATCTTTTCATCTAAATTTATCTTACTTAAGTAAGGACAGGAACAACTTTTTTGTCAGCAGAGGTATTGGATTGAGTTTGGCGGAGAGGGAGCAAGATTTTAGGAAAATAGGAGGTCTTTCTTAGGAATTTCTTAGTTATACTTGGACGTAGTTCTACCAAACAGACCTATGTGGAAGTGAGAAATATGGGGTGTGCTCGTTAGTTCTCTGGCCGTAAGAGTGAATGAGAATAATAAAGCGCCAGTGACGTCAACGGAGATGGAACCGCCGTCGTGCTGCTCTCGGGGGTCATCAACTCATGAGCCCTGTCCACAACGCTTTCTTGCCCTGCCCGCGGCTCATGAGTTCCGCACTCAGTTGCACATAGGTCTGTTTGATAGAATGCATTATCCCGCTTTTCCAATTCTTCAAAAGGAACCACGCCCACTTTTACATTGCTTCTTATGCAGATTTCTAGAGCACACCCCATATTTCTCACCGCCACATAGGTCTGTTTGGTAGAAATACGTCCACTTCTCCTAGGGAAAATGTTTCGTTTCAAAATTTCAATTTTAATAGACGTAGAAAGCTTACGAGGTCATTCATTTAAATTTTAATTTACCTAACGGGTCACTGCAAAAACCATAATTTATTTTTATTACTATTTTTTTTTTCAAATGTTTAATGATTTGGTTTCCCTCTCCTGAATGCTGAATGATCTGGATACATTCAGATAGAGAACCAAGTGTGCACTTGTTTCCATCTTAAATGCCCGCACTCAAACACACAAAAATAGAAGAAAGTCCCAATTTTTATATTTTGAGAAACATGAAAAGAAACCGATATTTTTCCACATCTCTCTTAAATTTCTGAAATTTCATGAAATATTTCACGTGAAATTTGAAGATCTTATTTTTCATGAAATTTTGCCACCCTGATAAGGGCCCTCTTAAGGAGAGAAGAAGATAGGTATACTGCCGTGCTAAGGAAGAACGCCGTATGAACCTTCAGGCGTTGCCATATTTCCATCAGTAAAAGTCAAATTTACCGGGAAGATTGTGAATATTTTTTTCCAAAATTTTCAGATAATTTTGTTCGCGATATAATCTCAAATATCTGAAAATTTCAAAGGAAAATGTGCATAACTTTCCTCGAAAATCCATGTTTTATTCGGAGAAATTTGGCAACTCTCGAATGTTCATACGGCGTTTTCCCCAAGCATGGCAGTATAAGAAGCTATTATGAATACGCCTATTAGAAATGGCTTCTCTTTTTATGAAAAGACTTCGGAGTCATCGAACCGACCAGACAGCGCGTCGTTATTTCACGCAGTTGGCGGCCTGAAACGGAGGCTGAGCCCGGGTTGGATCGATCAATTTTCGGGGTTGATGAATTTTCGCGGAGCTGTCGAGCGAAAGGGAGCCTCCAAGCTCCTCGAAGCTTTCAGCAAAGCACAGGACGCGGGATCTCCGGTGGCAAGTGACAGAGGGAGTCGTTTTTCATCGTCGGAAGGTCCTCGTCGGAGCGGAAACCGGGACAAGGTCATTCCTTGAACCGCGGGGCCGGCCCACCCCCACTGCCCCCCTCCCGCCCAGGACTCCCCCAATCAGAGCGCCCGACTTTCCATCGATCCACGCTCCCGCGCCTCCAGCTGTAATTTTTTAGTCGATAGGGGCGGGTGATCAGATCCTCGGGCGAGCCCGATTTCCGTGACCTAGGTCGCAGGCCGCACGTTCGTTCCGTATGCGGACGCCGTGGCACTGCAGGAAATTACCCCTCGACGATGCGACGGATTGAGCGAGGACGAAAGGGACGACGCTGGTTGAAAGGAAAAAAAGGGACAAGAGAACGCGGGCTTGACCGCGAGGATCTAGAATGACAGAGTGCCTTCAATGGAGATGTTGCATGTGTGAGGAATTTGCGATTTGACTATGGATTCTTAAGTGAAAGTTCGCGAGAAACACGATGTGAACACTGGTTTTCTCTGACATTAACTCCTAAACTCAAAAAAAAGCTCTCAAGTTGAGGCCAAAATGGAGGAGATATCCCACCCTACCCTGAGAGTCCACGTCTACATCAAGACGAACTCTCCATGCAAAGATAGGGAACAAATACATTAGCAGGGTTGCCGTGTTTTCAGTTTTGGAGTCCCCAAATAAAGTGGCAACTCTGTCAATGTATTTGCTCCCTATCTTTGCATGGAGAATTTGTCTTGATGTAGAAGTGGACTCTCAGGATAGCGTGGGATATCCCCTCCATTTTGGCCTCAACTTGAGAGCTTTTTTTGAGCTTGGGAGATGATTTCAGAGAAAACCAATGGCACCATCGTGTTTCTCGCGAACTTTTACATAAGAATCAACAATCAAATCGCAAATTCCTCACACATGCAGCATCTCCATTTCTCGTTCATCCTTCGAAGACGTCATCAAGACATAAAGAGTTGCTCTACAAATCGTGTGCAACAAGTCACGATATCAAAACTGAAGCACAAAAGATACTCAATTACTCACATCCTTCGATCGTATGCAACTATTCGGGCCTAAGTGAGATCTTTGTAGTATAAACGAGGAATTGAAGGCGCTTTGCCATTTTGGATTAGTAGAGTTGCTAGTGTAAATTTGTCTGCAGTATTGTGAAAAGAGTGAGTTCTATACATCAATCTCTTCGTCTTGATACGTAGAATCAGATTTTCGATGGTGTCAAGTTCAAAAATCAATCCGGCGCCCCCCATTCAAGATGGCGCCCAAAAGGGGCGCCGGGGGGTTGAAAAATTATAAATTTTCCTACAGAGTCGACTGAGGTGTCGATTACTATCTAATTTTAGTCGTAGAATCCGAATTTCACATTCAAAAAATCCTCCGACCTAAGGGGGGGCCCCAATTCCAAGATGGCGGCCAAAATGGGCCCCTTGGCGGGAAAATGGCCGTAGA
>NW_017547290.1:2284802-2351498 GCF_001854935.1 Bemisia tabaci
CGCCGGGTCAAAAGTGTGGCCACCGCCGGACGGAGAAAATGGGCGCCATTTTGAGATGGGCCAAGCGGCGCGCGTTTAAATGGGAGCCCAAAATACGGACTTTTGGACTCGTATTTCGTGGGTTAATATTGCTCAAAAAAATCGGGGAAAATTCCTGTGAACTCTGTGCACTCTCTAGTTTCCAAAAATGCAAGAATTACGAATTGCTGAACAAGCTCATTTTGTGTGTCTCATGTCGATGGCCGAGCTGCGGAATCACTTATCTCCATTGCGATGTTTCAAAATTCCCGCTTCTATTTGATTTTTTCAAAGAGAAACAAGCAAATTTGTAAAATTGTCTTGTTTCTCTTTAAAACAATAAAATCTGAGCGGAAAATTTGAAACATCGCAACGGAGTTATGTGATTTCGCAATTTAGCCATCAACATGAGCTTTAGAAGTCAATGCATCACGTCCGGATAATCTCACCGATTTACTCCACTGTGCGCTGCTTTGATTGGTGGCATAGAATACCTCAAGTTCAAGTTCAGTTATACCAACCAAGTGCAGCCGTCAGCTTCCACTGCAGATTATTGCTGGGCGCAGTACTTTAAAAAGTGTGAGAAGATTCTACGCCGTTGTCTCTACTCATTCATAGATGATTTTAAGGACTTTTTGTGGAAGGGACGAGGTGACTTATTGTTTCTGTGGCCACTTCCTAACAAAGAAGAGAGGAGCCTCCATGGACTAATTTATTGAAGGCCACTTCGCTTGATATTCATCACTGCTTGATTATGGTGTCAATGTAAAAAGACACAAAACCTGATCGTATTCAAGGCAAGTAAAAAAAAAAAGTGATTTACATAGGTAGGTATATTTTACTTTAAAAAAAAAAAATCAATGAAATAGTAAATATGAGAAATATGATTATAATGAAAAAAAAAAAACCTATTATTCACAATGCGCCTGAGTGTTTCTTGCCGATGAAATTTCTCGCATTTGTCAAAATATCAATATGGTTTGTTGATATCAAAATCGTGAATAATCGTGATGAATTGACAGAATGAAGTGTACCAATAAAGTAGACTTAAAGTTCATGTCCCACTGATTTGGTTGGAATCGACGGGAATCGATGTGTCGAATATCGTAACTTTGGAAAAAAAGTCGCTTGGATCTAGAAACCAGACTCTTGAAAATGTCGACAAGAAAAAATATTCTTGATTCAATCGGATTTTTGCTTGAACCATAAAATAATCCGCTTAAATTAAGAGGCTTGGCTCTCGATTTAAGCAAAAATCCGATTGAATCAAAAGTATTTTTTCTTGTCAATGTTTTCAGAGTCTGGACTCTAGATCCAAGCTACTGTTTTTTCCAGTGAAGGATGACGTATCCGCACTAAATAGTCTGTGGAAAAGTCCGCCCTAAAAATGTTGGTACCCTACACCTACAAAAAGAGGTTGCGATGAGCAGAGTTCAAAGTATTTTCTACTTTTTTCCTGAAATGGAAAGAATTTTAAAGGTGAGAAAATTGACCACTCTGGTAAAATCATACAGAATGACTAATCCCATTTTAACACGTTTTTAGCAAATTAAAACATGTCAGAGCTCCTCTAATAAGTTAATTGCTCAATTTAGAAAACGAGAGAACACACACGTGCTTAGCTCACTTAGTGGATTCCACTCAAAAAAAAAATGCATCCATTTATGGTTAAACTATAATTCTGTTTGAGATCATCGGAATTGTTTCTAAAACGCTCCGCGCTTTTTTTTTTTTTTTTTTTTTNTTTTTTTTTTTTTTTTTTTTTTTTTTTTTTTTTTTTTTTTTTTTTTTTTTTTTTTTTTTTACGAATATTTAACCGGTTGGCCTAAGGCAATAAAGAGTCTCGGCTTCGATTAATATTTTGCCCAATAGGATTTCTTCCAATGCCGACGGTAAACGCATCCTACTGCGCCTGTTAATGCGTGAGATTTAATCAAAAGCTGCTCATTTTTTCAGTATGACTGCAAGCGAAATGTGCAAAAAGTCAACTCGAAGCAAGTCCCATAAAATTGAGACAATAATGGTTAGTTAAGAAAAAAGTTATGAGAGGGCACACCATTTGCCTCACATTCTTTTTTTCCAAAACTTTTCCCTCATGTATGAGTTTTCAAGCCAAGTTCTAACTTTCTGTGTTGGATGAGATCTCTTTGTGTTCTTCGGCTAATTGAAATCCATTATCTTAATTAGTTTACAATCACGCGACAACTTATATGAACGGATCACGTCCGGTGCCATGCTTGAATTACGTTGAGTCAATCAATCAAACCTATCTTTTCATCGAAATTTATCTTACTTAAGTAAGTACAGGAACAACTTTTTTGTCAGCAGAGGTATTGGATTGAGTTTGGCGGAGAGGGGGCAAGATTTTAGGAAAATAGGGGGTCTAATTGCCACGGAATTTCTTAGTTTTACTTCGCCTAGGGAAAATGTTTCGTTTCAAAATTTCAAGACGTAGAAAACTTACGAGGTCATTCATTTAATTTACCTAACGGGTCACTGCAAAAACCATCATTTATTTCTATTACTATTTTTTTTTTTTTTTTCAAATGTTTAATGATTTGGTTTCCCTCTCCTGAATGCTGAATGATCTGGACACATTCAGATAGAGAACCAAGTGTACACTTATTTCCATCTTAAATGTCCGCACTCAAACACACAAAAATAGAAGAAAGTCCCAATTTTTATATTTTTAGAAACATAAAAAGGAACCGATATTTTCCCACGTCTTTCATAAATTTCTGAAATTTCATGAAATATCTCACGTTACATTTGAAGATTTTATTTTTCATGAAATTTTGCCAGCCTGATAAGGGCCCCCTTAAGGAGAGAAGAAGATAGGTATACTGCCGTGCTAAGGAAGAACGCCGTATGCAACTTCAGGCGTTGCCATATTTCCGTCAGTAAAAGTCAAATTTACCGGGAAGATTGTGAATAGTTTTTCCCAAAATTTTCAGATAATTTTGGTAGCGATATAATATAAAATATCTAAAAATTTCAAGGGAAAATGTGCATAGGTAACTTTCCTCAAAAATACATGGTTTATTCGGAGAAATTTGGCAACTCTCGAATGTTCATACGGCGTTTTTCCTTAGCACGGCAGTATGAGAGGCTATTATGAATACGCCTCTCAGAAATGGATTATCTTTTTATGAAAAGACTTCGGAGTCATCGAACCGACCAGACAGCGCGTCGTTATTTCACGCAGTTAGCGGCCTGAAACGGAGGCTGAACCCGGGTTGGATCGATCAATTTTCGGGGTTGATGAATTTTCGCGGAGCTGTCGAGCGAAAGGGAGCCTCCAAGCTCCTCGAAACTTTCAGCAAAGCACAGGACGCGAGATCCCCGGTGGCAAGTGACAGAGGGAGTCGTTTTTCATCGTCGGAAGGTCCTCGTCGGAGCGGAAACCGGGACAAGGTCATTCCTTGAACCGCGGGGCCGGCCCACCCNACCTCAGTCGACTCTGTAGGAAAATTTATAATTTTTCAACCCCCCGGCGCCCCTTTTGGGCGCCATCTTGAATGGGGGGCGCCGGATTGATTTTTGAACTTGACACCATCGAAAATCTGATTCTACGTATCAAGACGAAGAGATTGATGTATAGAACTCACTCTTTTCACAATACTGCAGACAAATCATCTTTTTTGTACATTAGCAACTCCACTAGATCCTCTTAGCGAAGCCGCGCCGCGTTCCGCGGGTGAAGTGGTGAGTGCCTAGACTTTCAAAACGCCTTCACTTGCGTGCATATGCAACCCGGGCATCCGTAGAGCCCGAATAGTTGTATCCAAGAATTAAAGTGATATTGTTCGTCGCATTCGACACTGACTAAATGCGCTTTTCTTGTTTCTCTCGCACCGTAACTTAATTCCAGCGTTGCCTATTGTGCCGATAAGTAATCTTTTACTGATTTCTTGTCAATTGTCAATTTTCCAATTAGATGCTTTGATTGTTCAAATGTATAACAACGTTGTCGTCCTAAAATTCCTAAAGAACGACAAATGTGGCTAAGTTCTTACATGGTTTTTTTTTAGGAAAAATTTGAGTGCGCATCTCATACTTGTACTTTTTTTCGCTAAAAAGTTTGGAGAAAGTCCTATTAGAAATTTGAATCAACCTACGGCTAATTCAAAGCCCGGTATGCGGCAAGATCCGAAGCTGGTAGAAAATATATCCACCGTTACTGATTGGTTCAGCATAATCGATTCAAGAAATTATATTAAACACTTTTTTTTTAAAAAGTAGGTAAAATATGAAAATAACACAGATCGACTTTTTCGAGATTGTCCATTCAAATCGCAAATATATCGACGTTCAAATTTGAAACCACGCATCTCCATTGCGGTGTTTCAAAATTTCCGATCTTATTTTATTTTTCCGAATAAAAACAATGAGCCAACTTCATCACTTGTTTGTATACGTAATAATCTTCTTAGAGAGGAAAAATTAAGACAGTTTTAAAGAAATTACGTTGACTAGCTTTTCAAAGAAAAAAAAAAGTACGACAGGAAGTCTGTAACGTCGCAAACGGAGATATGTGGTTTCGCACTTCAGCCATCGATGTATAAATGTACCAAGTGGGCACACCTATCTACTGGTGCGTGGAATTTCAAACGGTGTAAGAAACGAGCGCATGGAGAAATTTACGCAGAAAAGGCGCAATGAAAAGAAAAGTGCAGTGAGCGAAAATTCCGACTTCTCAAAAACGCCAAAAACAACTAAAAATGATAGAAGCCTTCAGAATTGAATCAGTGAGTTCGAAAACACACCAACTCGGAGAAAAAAAAATTCTTCAGGAAACGCCTAAAACTGCGCAGCGGGCGAAGAAGTTAGTTTAAGAAAAACCTTTTTGATGCCAAAGAACAAGTACTTCGGGACTTTGTAAAGCACCAAGTTGAAATCGATACACCATGTTTGATCGCAGAGAATTAAACGTTTAAAAATTTCCGAGTTGGCGTGTTTTCGTTCTCACCGACTTTCAGATGCTGATTTTTCATGATCTGCCCTAAAAAATTTATATTTTTCGACCTGAATATAACGCTTAAATATTTATATAACTTGTTGGCACAAGATATACTGAACCGAAAAAAGAAAACTGCAAAATCGGATGGTCACCCGTTTCCCTAGAAATGGCCAAAAATTGGTATTTCCAATGAAATACTTCGATTTTTCCCTTTTCCCGTCGCTGTTTCGAGCACTTCCGATTGCAATTTCGAAATGTCCTTTTGCGTACAGATGCTTCTATCCGAAAGTGTTACTAAACCGTAAAAAAGTGAAAATCGAAAAAAAAACCCGAGTTGGTGTGTTTTCGAACTCGCTGATTCAATTACGAAACTTACCTCCTCCTAGTCCACCGAACATGTTGTCGTCTATTAAAATCGGAGATCAAGGAATGTAAACACTGACGAAATCCGCGGACGTCGCGACTATGAGTCACCAAATTCACTTGTTCGCGCAATTTCGCGAGCGGTCCGATTGTAGACTGAGGCGCAGAATCACCCGTGTTGCTTTGCGTCGAAAAATCATAGCGCCGCCTCGGATACGAACACCAGCGCTCTCTGGTGTTTTCCCCGCGAATCGAAGCGCGAGCGCGAAGCTCCCTCTGAAAGCTCGTCACAGCCCGCGCTCGTAGACGGATTCCCTCTTGATGACGTGTCCATGGACTGACCTTGAAGGAACTGCTCGTCAGTAGCGTGGCGTGAATTGCGATGTATCGATTGTTATGCCATTTAAATCTATGGTAAAGAATCGATTATTTAGGTGTTCGCTGCGAACACCCTGTTAATCGATTCTTTCCCATGGGTTTAAATGGCATAACAATCGATATATCGCAATTCACGCCACGCCACTGCACTGCTCGTGTTTTCCGATTGCGCAGTGGGTCGGGAGCGTCTGCAATTTTTAATTTCGCTCCTTTTTCATACGTGATGAGCGATACGGATGATACTGAAATTTTTTTGCGCCCACCGATCTCCATGAGTGATGACATCATTTTGGCACACACACCCCCCCCCCCCCNTTCGCTCTCTCAAGAAATCTACGAGGGTGGAGCCGCCAGTGGCGCAGCGTGCTTTGCGATGTATCGATTGATCTGTCATTTAAACCTATGGAAAAAGATCGATAGACAATAATCGGTAGTATTCGATAGTGGATTCTTTACCATAGCTTCAAATTGGGAAATATCGATAATCGATCTTTCACGCCTCGCCACTGGCTGGAGCAAGAGCAACTGGGTGCTTGAAGATTGAAAAGTAGAGACCTCCAGCACGCAGCCATGGGCGGAACTAGGAATTTTCTGGGGAGGGGGGGCATAGGAGAATAAAGAACTCGGGTCAAGGGGGGTCTGGGGGGCTCCCCCAGCTGCAGAGAGAGTCCGGGGGGCCACCGAAAATTTTTTGAAAATTGGAACGTCTCGAGAGCAATTTTAAGCCATTCTCAATTTCAAATTAAATGGAATTGAAGACATTTTGCCGACTTGTTTTGATGAAACTACTTGGCCCCACACTTTTTAGACGCATTTTCAGGCTACCCCCACGCAAATTTTCATCTTCCAAACTTCGTGGATGTTCCGATTTAATTAAATTTTCAGATTTTTCAGATTTTCATTTATTAATAAAAGAAAAAACATAATACAAATTAAGTTAAGGCCACTACAAAATAAAAAAATGCCAAGAGGTCTAGCCTCGTGCGGCAAAAGTAGTAAAACATAAACTAATTGTAAAAGAAACAAAAGAAATCATAGACGATTGGCACCACTGCCTACTTAGCTCATTATTCTCTTCTTTTCCTCTCATTTCGAAATTTCGCACTAGGGAAATGTAGAATTATATATTTAAAGTCCGGATTTTCTGGGGGATCAAATAACCACATTTACAACTCGAGGATAGGAGGGGAGCGGGGAGGGCACAGTTCGCCCCACATGGCGTTCGAAAAATGTTGGATTTTTCCTCATTCTCTTCAACATTTTTCAAAATTTCAATTTCATAATATAGTCCTTTTAAAAAATTTTTTTTTTTTTTTTTTTTTTTTTTATTCATTCAATTCTTATTTCGAAAATAACATTTCCCTCGACGCTATAAATCGGTTTTGCCTCCACTCTACGCCCCCTACCCTCATTTCAAAATAATGTAACTCGAACCTTCATAATTTCTCTTCTCTTTCTCTCCCCCCCCTCCCCATTCCTCAGCGTTTTATTTTACGGATTTCGTTACCATAGATAAGTTCATAATTTCCTGCGACCAAAAGGCATTAGATCAGACCAACCAAGGCAGGTGTCCAAGTTTTGATAACACGCTTTCATACGTGTCAATTTTTCTTGGCGCTTCTCATACAAAAATTATGTGAAACGAAAGAGCAGGAGGTTGTTCTGAACTTTTCCTAGACTGACCAATAATAAAACTCGCTCGCGACTTTTAAAAGCGCGGTGTACGCTTTGGTGCTGACCAGAGTGGCTCGACCGCCTTCAATTCTGAATATATGCAAAACAAACATCTTTAGAGCATGATTAGTTGTATCACTGCAGGCGTTAGCAGCCTCTGATTCCTAGTTGTTCTTTGTGTCACCAGAGAGCGTCAAGTAACTAAGATAACAGCTGATGACTCACCTTTGTTTACCCATCGTAATCAAACTTGATTCATTTTTTGTGCTGAGTGCAATATCTATTTTTGCTTCGGAGAATCGCAAGTAATTGGTAACGTGTTCAGTTCAAGTTTTTATACCTGATTATCATTCACCAAATAATTTTGTCCGTCTTCCGTAAGTCTTCACATCTCTGAAATTATTCCTGTGTTGGTTATTCTAACAAGTCCATCTATTATCTACCCAGAGCAAGCAGTAAAAACCCTTCACAATTTTTCTGTTCATCTAGCTGATCTAGCTCTTTTATCTCACATCGAAAGCCGCTAAACCTATTCAGCACAATGCATTTTATCAGTAAATATGAATCTGTAGTTAGTTGATCTTGGATTTGATGGAGAATTTTTTTCTGTCAGACATGGAATGACACCTAAATATCTTTGGAATTCCCATTTCCTCCATGTGACATTTCAGTGAGAGCAATGACTCACTCCTTTAGAATGTCTGCCTTTGCATCATAATTCTAGAAATACCCCTGGTGTATTTTAATTTTTAGATTCTCCATATTTTGCTGTTCCGCCTTGCTCTGTGTTATTGTTTCAGCTAGGATTATTATCTGTTGTCAATCCATTGCAGGTAGGTATTTGAGACTTCATCTCTCAAATCAATTGACTGAATTGGACACCAATATCCTAAAATCTTGTTCTTATTATGTTAAATGTCAGTTCTCTCTGGAATTTGATCATGCTGATAGCGCCTACATTATATGAATCTCAATTACCGATACCATCATTTTGAAATGTACTTACTTACCATTCTTAAAAAAGTACATCTCTTACTGCTCATTACTGAAAATAATTCCTTGATTTATTGATTTTCAGGAATCGTTTCTCACAATGTCTTTGTACCCGTCTTTGGAAGATCTAAAAGTGGATCAGCTAGCCTCGGTAAGAATCGTGATTTTATGATGTATCTTTTTTTGAAGTTCTTAAATCTCAAGAATACGACTAAATTTTTGGTTAGGCTCACTAGATTTGTACTTAGGTACCCAACATTGTAATTTATTCATGTCAACATGGAGTTATTGTTCACGCAATGCCAAAAATTGGTTTTTACGTAAATTGGTTAAATTCACTCAGTCAATCTACGATTTTACCCAGCAAATTTTGCGAAAAACTTTCTGGCATTTGTTTACTATGTGTTTTTTAGCGCTGAATCGGAATCTGAACTTAGCTACCTTCAATTTTTGCCGCTAAGGCTGCCGTCTTTAAAAAACGTTGCCAAATTTAATTTTTTGTCCAAAAATCAAAAATAACTCGTTCCTTTTGCGTCGGACGGCAAAATGAGCTATTTCCAATGTTCAAGGGATCTCGCTACAAACTAATGAAAAAAAAAAATTCTTACTTATAACAGTGTCTGTACATATACCAAGAGCAATTTATCAATTTTCGTCTTGTTTAACTTTCTCATTTTCAGGCACAATACGCTGCTGCAGGCTATGGACAGTCGAACAATACACATTATGGCCAAGTGCATCATGCCTCCGCGCCATCGGCTCCATTGTCCACTGCTCCAATGTATCCCACGCTTGAAACTCAGTCTGCTGGAGAAAATGGTTTACCATACCCTGTTGCTCCTACTTTACCCCCGCCGTACGTATCTGGATCAACTCATCTGTACCCAACTCTTGACGATTACATGGGTCTGGATGTTTCCCCTGAAGCCCTCTCTCAAAATATGCCCAAAGAATCGTTCAATGCTGTCATGACAGCTCCACCTGTAAGTATAGCACCATTCACTGAAAAGTAGTGAACGATAACAGGGTGTCTACCAGTCCGGAAAGTCCGTAAAAAGTATGCATTTTCTAAGGTCAGTCCGTAAGTACCTTAAAAGTACGTAAATCTTGCGAAAGGTCCATAATTTTTCGCATTTTGCGCTGTGCGTTCAGTTCGATCGCCTGATAATTATGCAACCCTCCGTGCATTGGCCGTCTGGCGCATTAGTACAATGTCAGCCCGTAAGAGCTCGGTTGTTGTAGAGGAGCGGAACAAGGCATTTCCCTCGATTTGACGGAAACAGCCGAAAAGGCCACGGGAATATCCGAAGTAAAGCGTGCGGCAGTGCCAAAATCGAAGAATTGCGATACGTCGCAAAAAAGTACTTAAAAAGTACTTAATTTTTCCCCAAGGCGAGGTACTGAAATTTTTCCTCAAGTACCTAAAAAGTACTTATTTTATTTTTGTGGACCTCAGTAGACACCCTGGATAATATACGTTCTATGAAAACCTCCCTTTGCATCTTGCATCACTTGGCATAGTGGTTGTAGCGTTGACTCTATGATTAGGAGTCTTTGGGTTTGATTCCTGGCTGGGCGATCCAAGTTCTCCAACAATGGTTACCTGGAGCTAGTTGTTGAGTAGGGACTGAAGAGGGATGGGATTTTAAGCGCTGGATACTCCCTTCAGGGGTTCTATGCGGTGAAAAAAAATCTCCATTATTGCTCCAGCTATTGCTGATTGGCACTACTTAAACCTACTGTCATATCATTTAGCTTTTTGGTCTTGGTGTTGCAGTGGTCAAGGCAGTTTGCTGCGAGCACCGAAGCTTCAGGTACCATCCTGAGAAATGATGGATTTTTAAGGACAATTGAAGCATTTTATGCAATAGGGCGTCTGTGCCATGTAACGCCACGACGATTGCCCAACTAAGAATGTACTTTGCTACTAAACTATTTGTGTGGACTAGTTGGATAGATTTAGCTGGAAGCAGCCATACTGCATGTCAAGTTGCCTAAAATTCTCTCGCGTCTTATTTTTTTAACCCAGAACTAAACCATTTAACATCTTTTGAATTGCTGTGAATTTACTCCAGATTACAAAGAGTATTTACAAAAAAAATTTAAGTTGCAGGGTTACGTAGTTTTCTGTTTTAAAAATAAAAAATCACTGGGAGCATATGAGGCAATGTCTGATGTAGTCAGGCTGCTTTCAGTTAAAACTGTCCATTTTATGACTGTATATAACTTTGAGATGAGATTTTACTCCCTGTAATAATTAAAGATAAGGACATTTTGCCTATCTTTCTTACCTAAAATGGACAAGTATGAAACTGCAGAGGAAGGAATGATAAACAATCAGCCTTACAAACATCAAGTTTCTTCCACACTAAATGACTTTACCTTCAGCAAGTGCTGATCCATTATTTAAATTACGTGTCTCAAGAATGGTTTTGACTCATTGGTAGAGACTACTGTATCAATCATGTATTGTTCTCAAGAAATTTTAAGGCTATCTTATCTCAGAGATTATTTTTATCTGACAATGAGTGTCGAACTCGCCACTCATCCTTTCCCAGAATATTTTTCTCCTTCTAAAATTAAATTAAAAACTAAATCTTCCTACTCTCTGTCCAATTTTGCAGTGCATGGATTCTTCAAATGCCTTTCAGGTTAATATTCTTGTAACCTGTAACTTATTCTTAAAGTCAGGATTGATGGAGCAATTTTGCATACTTTTTTTGTGTGATGTCAGTATGAGAACAGACTCTAAGATTGTAGTCAGAAGTAAAGTGTAATTTGACTACTGCAAAAATGGTGTATCTTTTTCTCATTCAGTTATTGTTAACATTTTTTGTGACATCTGAATGAAATACATATTAATCAATTGTTCCAGAGTGCTGTTGCGACTAAGTCCCCCAACAATATGGTGGCTCCAATCTCAGGTGATTCTGCTGGTCTACAGCGCGCTAAAGTTACTCATGGGATTCGGGAGGTAAACATTCAAAATTTTATTAGTCTTAGTTGCTTATCTATATTAGAATAGCAGTCTGTGACCCTCTTACATAAATTTAAAATAGCCACTCTTGAGTAATTTGTGGGTCAAGGCAGTGATAAGGTTTAAGGCAATGATAGTGTTTGAGGTGATGATAATGTTTGAGGCAATGATATTGTATAAAAATTAACATTGTCAAAGGTATGGATTTTGATGAAAGAAAACTATTCAATTCACGAGAAGAGGGATACATATTGTACTATAAGATATTGAGAACTAAAGTAAATAAATGCTTATCTCCATTGCAACATCCAAAAATCTCCGATTAAATTTAATTTTTTCAAAAGGAACTATACCATAAAATATTTTCTAAATATTCTGTGGATATTTTTAATGAAGAGACCTCTCAATGAATTCCATGAAGAACTGACGGCAGGTGGCAAATTTTAAAAAAATAAAACATGAGCGGAGACTGACAATGCCATAACTACAAGTATGTATTTTCAACCAGTCTCATCAATATGTTAATACCGAAGATGCCAATTTCTATTACTCATTATTTCCCAAGTGCAATGAGTGAAATGGAATACAATTGAGCTCTTGTTTAAAATACAATTTCTAATCCAGGCACTAACCATAAAAAATATAAATTCTGCCAGGATGTCACTAATAATCATAGTGGAATGGTGTCTTTTTATGTGTGAAAACTCCTGGGGCAAAGAACATAGTGAGAAAGGGTTTTGAATAACATCAGATAAGTTGGCAGTCGTTTACTTTTGACCTTATGGACATCAACCCTTCTGGGCACGGCAGCAGCCTCAGTCAATTCTTCTCTCTCGAGTGCACTCTTTCTTTTTCTGTAGTGGTTGAGACTAAGGCTCTCAGAGCTCAAACCATCAATAAAAACAAAAAGGGTTGAGAGGAAAATAAGGCAAGGAAGTAAAAAATAAAACAATTTTGTTCCACAATATTATTTCTGAAAGGGATGTCTATTCAAAAAAAGGCAACAGGGAGTCTTTCTGGAAATGAGGGAATGCCTATTGCCTGAAAGGCTGTGAAATGATAGGGGACTGATGAGTTTAGGTGTTGCAGAGCCTGGAGGGCGCTCTTAAGCACCCTGTAAGCGGCTCTTGTGAGAGTATGTATGTGTACAAAAATTATTGAAGTTAGTTTTTCGTATTTATTTATTTCTGTCTGATTTTATTTGTAATAACTATTTGCTTGATTTTTCTCCAGGTGGTCTTGTGCAAAGACGAAAAGGGGAAAGTAGGTATTCGGGTATGTGCAGTCAATAAGGGAGTCTTTGTTTGCCTGGTGGATGCTGGCTCCCCTGCTGCTAGAGTCGGGATCAAATTCGGAGATCAGATTTTGCAGATAAATGGAGAGCTTGTTGCTGGGTACACAATGGAACAAGTCCATGGTCTGTTTAAAAAAGCCCCTGTCAATGGTATCCGAGTGGTGTTAAGAGACAGGTAATGATCTTTATAAATGTGAACGTAGAATCTGGTCGAGTCTTAATCTGTTGCCATGCACCTTTTAGGGAAATCTATATTCCTAATCCGTGACAAAAATTAGGAGAATTAAGGTCAAAACTGGACAAAAAAATCCCTTGTTATTATTAGGACAACAAACCGCCAAAACTGTACGATCTGCAAAATTGGTATCAGGAGGTGCAAAATTTATAGTAGGAAGATACTTTTAAGCAATTTACGGTGTTTTCCTATCAGGAATAAGTGAAATAAAAGCCAGCAACTTACTTGACAAACTGGCTCTATAAAGCCACTTTTGTTTTCACAAAGTGTTCGACAAATAGTTTCTAATACTAAATTAATACTACGAATGAATGGCACAGGGGTGCAGAAACTTCCAAGAGTTCCCCCAAAATAAATTTAGGTTCCCCCATTTTAAGTTTTTGCAGAATTTTGCCCTACTTATGAAGTGACGTGGTCAACAGTTGGGTTCCCTCAAAATTGCGCGGTCAACAGTTTGGCTCCTCCAAAAACAGACGCGCGCGCGAAAAACGCGCTTGACAGTTAAGTTCCCTCAAAGTAGCGCACTCAACAGTCAAGTTCCATCTTTACCCTAAAAAAAAAAAAAAACCTCCCAAGGTTCCCCCAATTTTTTTGTCCTCACATGGGTTCCCCCATTTCACGCGAACGGCCGGTCGCGTGGTTGGGAATTTTCTGCACCCCTGAAATGGCAGAAGTGTGAACTCACTGATCTCCGTTTGCGATGTTGCAGAATTCCCGTCATATTTTTATTTTTTCTTTGGAAAACTTTTCAACGCATTTTCTTGAAATTTTCCTTGATTTTTCTTCTCTGTAAGCAGAATATTCTTTACGAATTTCAAGCTATAAAATTGGTTTTTTCCTTTTAAGAAAAATGAAAAAGGATCAGAAATTTAGAATCACTGCAATGGACATTCGTGGTTTTGCTCCTCGGCTATCGATATACACTAAGTGCTTCAGGGCCTCTATTACAAGACTCTCACACAAAATCTCATGTTGACTCTTCCTCTTTCAATGATTATTTTTCTTTGATTTTAGGCCATTTGAACGAACTGTAACTCTGCACAAAGACAGCACAGGCCACCTTGGATTCCAGTTTAAGAATGGTGAAATCATTGGACTAGTCATCGACTCGTCTGCAGCCCGCAATGGACTTTTAACTGAACATCATTTGCTAGAGGTATAGCTTATTCTCATGATCTCACAAGTCAACTGGTTGAAAAGCCTTTTCTTAGGGTGATCTATAAAAAAAGCCATACATTCAATAAATTAATTAATATGAAGAATGAAGTATTTCCTCATTTTATATTAATTACAAAGCCCCATTTTAGTGGCATGTCTTCTCCTTTTTCCATTATTTCTGTTGCATCTAAATCGAGGCCAGGTGAATTCTTGGACCAAGTAACATAATCTCACTAAAACTATGTACATTTTAACTATTCTTTTGCCAATTCCCAAAGTTTGAAGGGGCAGCACAACAAAAGCTGATAAACTTCTCCCTTGCTTTACAGTCATCTAAGTGCGAATTCGTCAATTTTTTTTAAACTTGCTAGGGAGGTGAGGGTTTGAGGATGCTTTTTATTATTTCTACCATACTGCATACATATTTTGGAAATTCAGTATCATTAACTCGAAGCCCCAAGGTATAAAATGGCACACCTTCCGAAAGTTTAAAAGCAATTCTGAGATCACAGTTTTTTAGCAAAGAATTTCTGATGCGCAGTTTTTTGCCCTTGTGAATAGGACAAAAGGCCATGTATGATTGGCAAAAAGATAGTAAAACTGTAGAAATGCGTATCTCTTCTTACAGCATTATAGACTTTCTGTCATTCTTTACTTTTTAAATGGAAAACTACTCAAAATCATTCCTTGTTAACCCCGGTAATCTTTTTTCTCCATGTGAAGAATATTCTGTAAAAATCCTGGGTATGCGGTTGGTATGGCCTCCTTTTGAAGAATATAATAGGAATGGAGATTTGCAACACTGCAACTGAGATACACATGTTTCCTGTTTCATCGTTGATGTATGCATATGGTCAGTAGAGAATAAGGCCTTTAATTTTCATTTATAACCACTTCGCAAAAATTATTAATTCTATTGATGGGAAAAGTATTGAGAGATATCCTAGCGGGAAAGAAACAATTCCTGATAACTTTGGACTGCAGCTTTATACCAGATTTGGTGGTCATTTTGAAAATAACCTTTTAACATATTGTAAGTTGTGCTGGCCTCAAAACGACACTTCATACTCTTTATTTTTGCTAAGAATTGAAAGCTCTCTACCTGAGTATAATAAGCTATAAAACTCAGTCGAGCATTGTCATCACCACAGAAATTTTTTTCGACGAAAATTAAAAGGTGTAAATTTTCGCTCTGTGAGGTATTATACTATCGTCTATCTTTCCGTCTCATTTATTTATTTTCTTTCTATTTTATTTTTCAGGTCGATGGTCAGAATGTTGTTGGAATGAAAGACAAAGAAATATCATCAATAATTGAAAAAGCATCAAATGTCGTGACTGTCACAATCATTCCATCTTATGTTTACAACCACATCGTCAAAAAGATGGCCCCTTCACTTTTGAAGACCAAGATGGATCATTCTGTCGCTAGTTTTTAAGTTTGCTGCAGCAGAAGAACTGACAATTTTAATCTCATTTTAATGCAGTAACAAACTACAGATTTTTTTTAATAATGCAAGCATTTTTTAGACTGAGCTTGAACGATGTTTTTAATGAGGACAAACAAAAGTTTGTTATTATTATTCAAAAGTAAAATCGAAAGTAAAGTTTCCTCGAGTCAGTAATATTGATGAACTTTATCGGCACATTGACTTCATCGTTAAAATCTTTTATGAATATCACACTATGGCGAAGAAAGTTTGTTTTACTGGGACTTTTTTTAATATCTCATGATGTTAAGTTTATCTAGCACAATCGACACCCTACTATCTTTTCCCTACTATCTTCTCCTGTTTCACTCATTTTCAAAATTTTTAAAATCAAATCAGCCCATGCAAAAACGTTTCCTATTGTAAACTCAAATACCTTCTTTCTCGTCATACTTTATCGATTACCTAAGTTGGTAACCTCAGAAACATCTTGGAATTACTCGTAAGGCTCTTTGGTATAATCAGATACTGGCGAATATTTTGTTACAATCACCAGAAACTCGATCGTGAATTCTGGAGCATGGTATCAAGCATGGAACTTCTAGGGAAAGCCTTATCCATTCGGCACCTATGCTCAGTGTGCTTTGATAAGTGTATGTATTCATTCAATTTATCTTCTTTGCTTTGGAGATACCTTACTTTTCCAGGTATTTTCCGATGGCTCCTGTAGTCATTGGTAAATTACAACTCGTTTAGCTTGAGAAACATGTAACTCTATTGGCGTCCGGCAAATTTTCTGTCGCTTTTTATTTTTGAAATGGATAACTAATTAATGCTATTTCACTAAAACTTCCATGATTTTTCCTCTTTAGAGAATATATTCTGTAAAAATTTATTTAATCAGTGCTCCTCTAAAAGAGTAAAGCAAGAACTGATAATTTGACTCGCTGCAGATGAAATATGTTTTCCAGACTTGTATTTTTAAAAAGCCAAACATTTGGATTAAAAGCTCGAGCTTTTTATCTTGAAACGTCTGTTAATGGTCATAACTGTATTTTAAGGAAAAATTACGTGGCCTGTCATCTGACTATGTTAGATAGTTCTGCTGTATTTCCTCAGTTTCTTGAGATTGCCAATCATGAGTCAAATCTAGGATCCCGTTTGAGTACTATAATGTTTTTCCATTTGCATTCCAAAAAATGTCTTCAAGAACTTTAATTGCTCAAATGATAAGCGCGTGTTCAAGTCAGCTTGAGCTTGGCCTAAGAGTTAAGTTGATTTAACTCAATTAATGGGCATTGTATTCCACTTAGTCAAACTTAGAGCACCTAAATGTGAAAACATTTTTGAAAAATCACTCATTTTAATGCCCTTGATTTACACCCAAGATTACTTAATTACTTTGAGTACTTTATAAGACTTTTCATATTTTTGCTGCCATTTTTTTGTCAACAAGTTAAACTTGTTCACTGCTGTAGGGTACTATCAGATTAAGTATCGCCTGGCAAGCATCTTTTGTAAAATATTATGAGACTTTAAGGATTCCTCTAGAAAGTAATAACACCTTCATTCATTTGCTGCGCACCTTCCAGTCATGAGTGACCCCTGCACATTCCTAGAGGCCAAAATAGAATTAAGAGGTTTTAATATGTAGCAAAATTGAACTTTCGATGAAAATTTCCTTTGGAGGCTGCCTGTAACCTTATCGGCAGTGAATGTGTTGAACTGTTGAATGTTTTTGACCTAAGCTTGAAGCATGCGTATTACGTATGATTGTGTTTTTTTTCCTGTAGTAATTAGCACAATCCTCTCCTCAGTGTCTCCTATTTTGAATTAGGTTAATGAAATGGACTCAATCTCTTAAGATGATTTAATCTGCCTCCCTCTGCTAAGTGAAACATTATATAATTTTGTTGTAACTTAATATTTAATTCATTTGTTTGAGTTATATCTCTTCATTTCTAGCTAGATAATACTTTTTATTACTTTACTCTCGTTACTGAAGCTGGAGGAAAGGACTTCATTAGGAATACCAAGAAATTATAGGCTGGCTCAAGGCGAAGATACACACGGCGATTAATCGTTGCGAGTATCTAGGCCTTTAGTATTAGTATTATTTGATGTGATGTTCCTTACATGGAAGAAAGCCTGAGTCTGATAGGCTTTTAAATCTAACTTTCTGTGTAGCAATGTCCAGGAAAGGAGGACTGAAAAGTGAATATCTACACCTTCAAATCTGAGTTTTTAAATGGAAGTGTAGAGCTGTTGCTGTCTAAGTGGTCTTATCTTCCCGGTCTGGGGGAATCAAAAGCTTTCCTCAATCGCCTACTAGGTGTTGCAAAACTTCCATTGGGTAGTGGGCGTGCAAATGCCAAAAATTCATCGTTCAGCCCTGCTTTTTTCCAGATTGGCATGTAGAAAGTTCGACCTTAAAAGTTCATTTTCTTCAGAAGGCCATACAGAATATAATCTATGTGAAATAATGTAGTATTTTTTTTCAATTTAGTGCTGATTTCAGAGAATACAAATATAAGACATACGTTCTAATTTGTTGCCTTTGTACATTTAAGTGCATAATATCCTCCAGTCAACTTTTCATTCTCATTAGTTCTTTTATGTTTACCATTAATGTTTCTTTTGATTTTAATTTTTCATGATTAGTCTTAAAGGCATTTAAACTTGTTCTGTGGTTCATCACTTTCTTAAGATATTTAAGCATTCCATTCACATACTTCCAAAACATGGTACCGAATTTGTTTCAAGTCGAACATCTGAAGAATAATAATTTGGAGCACTAATTACCAATTTGCAGAGAAGTTGCTGCCATTAATTTACTTCCTCATACATTTAATTGATTTATAATTAGACTTTTGAGTATTAATGATTTAAGAATAAATTGTTTGCAATTTTTTCCAGCATTTCATTTTGAACGCTGTGATTCCTAGCTACTGATCTAGTAACTGAATTGGTCCTTTAAATTTTCCTCTAAAGTTTCCATTTTTCCTTTTGAAATCTTCACATATGTACTATTGACCAAAGATTTCTAAATTGTAACCCTCCTAAATTTTCATCTAAATTTTATTTAAAGTTGTATTTCTATATCTTGCTACTTATGTATGCTTTAACATGTGATTTTGTATTCAGTTTCTAAATGTTTCTATGTAGTTTATCTATTCTTAGAATTTATATTTATTTTATTATGATTACACCATTTGCTCTAAGCAAAGAAAATCCATCTTTTCTTTTATTTCTCTATGTTCTAAATATCCTCATTTATAAGCTGAAAATCCTTTATCCAGAAACAAGGTGGAACTTATAAGGAGTTGTTCAAAATATGTACGGTGGGAGATCTAGAGCCATGCAAGCCTTGAATTTGAATCTGAACTAGACATTTACACTGAAATCAAAGGTAGTCAATATTTTTTAAACCTTTCAAAGAGGCTTTTCTGTTTCCTCTTAGATATGATCCAGTTTTCGGGAATGATACATGCAATGTCAAAATCTAATCAGAGTTAGAACAACCTCTCTAAACCTCACTTCATAAAAATAATTTGGCCACAAATCATCTTTTCACTGCTCTTGTGCATATCTTGTTGACTGGTGACTGAGCTGGACCGAGTTTTATAGAAAGGTATCAAGTTTGAACCAAAAAAGAGACGTTTCTTTCTTTTTCTTTTAACCAACAATACAAATATATTTATTCAAAATAAGAAAACATTATCATCATCAACAATAAAAACTTAAATTATGAAAAAAAAATTACTAACAAATATTCCTGATGAAGAAATGATATTCGAACAGATGGATTGCATTTTACGATTAGGAACTACGATTTCTGTCTCAGTTTAGAAACAACGTATTTACCACTTGTTTCCGTATGTACGTAAGTGTTTTTACAGATTAGCCAGAAATTGTGGTTCCTAATTGCAAAATGAAGTCCAGATTTAACCGTAATAAGCCTCAATGCATTCCTTCTTGCATACTTTTTTTTCATATTTTATTTATTAATGCCATTAAAATTGTGATCAAGAAGATTGTCCTTATGAAATTATAATTGTCGCATGGTTCTTTGTTCCAAAAATAGCATATCAGAGAAACTTGGGCGGTGTCTGGTGTAGTTGTGCTGATTCCAATTTAATCTTGTCGGTAAACTTGTTACACAGGCATTTTAACATTGGAATATAGAAAATACAAAATAAATTGAAAACAGAAAAAGTTAGGATAAAAGGTGAGTACAGAAGTGATGTTCCCCTCCTAAAAATATCGACAGGCAGTTTAAACCAGCTATCGTAAAATATGTGGTTTAGAGTGTATTGAGCATATAATAACATACATTGGATCGATATTATTCAATTGACAGTATCCTGCAGCGAATAATAGGGGAAAAAACTTGATAACTCAACGGACGAAGTGATACTTATTTTGGTCAAAAGACCAATCGAACCTAAAATGCAGTCATGCAGCTTTCTACAAGAAAAACAATAAAACTGTTCACCTTCTCCTTGACTTTCCAGGTTTTTCCTGACCCTTGGATCTATTTTCTCCGTGGATATCTCTGGCCTTTTCCCCAAATCAAAACAAACAACAAAAATAAGCAAGTCAAGCGCGTTCGGATCAGTAGGGGCTCGAATTTTTGAGAGAAATTATTACACACCACAACCACATTGCATTATTAGAGGAAAAATGTTCGGCAAATTTCCACGATTATGCTACAGAAGTTGAAAGATTGTTCCTTCATGCCATTAAAAATAGTCTCCCACTAAATTATAGCCTCTTTCACCAAGCACGTGAAAACATTCCCATATTTTGGCCTTGGACTAGAGTTACTTCAACACAATTTCGAAATTTCAAATACCCTCGAAAATAAGATTCAACTTCAATACTTACTCTAAAAGCCCTCATTTACATGTACTAACCTCCTTTCTACACTTTTGTGTAGTATACTTTTAACCTTCATACCTCTCTGACTCAATTCAAGTATTGATTTTTTTTGCTATTTCCTCCAAATTTGCCCTCACTCCCCTCATTTGCCTCTCACATAGTCGTGAACTCAAATCTCTTGATCTTTCCTATTTTGCAAAGTGCATCCTATTTATTCCATTTCTCACCCCATCAGATCATATCAATAAAGTGCCCTTACTCACTCCCTTCCAAGAATTCAACCAATCACAACCTCTAACTTTCCTTGTCCATCCCTTTCTGCTACCGTCACATCACCCAAATCGCCACCAGCGTCCGAACGGAGTCTCATTCCGCTCCAAACCTTCCTAGTGCACATTCGAATTTTTCTCCCCGAGCCATGGACACCAAAATCGCCTCAAAACAGTTCTGGGATGAACTCTCACTGTGAGGTCAATAATTCTGTTGCTAACCGAATTCTTTCCCTCGCCGTCTTTGATGGGATGAAGAAAAGTTCGAATTACTCCATCTACAAATCATCCTCCAAGACCTGCAAGAGACGATCTCTGACGGATTTCAATACATTCAACAGCAACGGGAAGAACAAGATCTCCTGGAACGCGTTAGATTTCTCTTTCTGTAATCCATTTTCTCTCGTTTAATTTTAAGTAAATGTAATTGTTCTATTTCTTCTCTTTTCAACCTCAAGGGGCATTTCGGCGCCTACGATATTGATTTGAGGTGACTCATCAAAGACGGCGTGGGAAAGAATTCGGTTAGCAACAGAATTATTGACCTCACACCACTCGTCGATATCCTCAACCCAAAACTAACACACCTCCACACGGAAATCGTAGATCGTCGCGCTCAAATCCACCTCGAAAATCAGCGCCTAAAATCTAATCTTGAAAACCTATACATCCAACTCTTCAAAGCCTTCTACGCCGAATATTTAATCTTCAATCGATCCCCGGATGCATCGCTATTCACCAGAGTCCGAAGCCGATTTGGCTTCTCTCTACCAAAATCTTCAGCCGAGGATGATGAGGAATTCGAATATAGAATTCTTCAACTATGTGAAGCGGATATTCTATATCAAATCCACTCCAACGCAACACAACGCCGCACGGAGGACTGCGAGACATCGATATTAACATCCATCAAATTCCTTTTTATGTAATATTTGTATTAATTTACCTGTAAATGGTCTTGTATCTTTTTCTTCCTTTTTCTACTTAGGGGGCATCTTTTTCTTCCTTTCTACTTGTGTATTTTTTCCTGTGTATTTGTGATCAAAATAAATAACTAAAAGAAAAAAAAAAATTTAAATAAAATAAAACAAAAAAGAGTGAATTGAGTGACAAAAAACAAAAATCTTATCATGTTCGCACAGAATCTAAGTCTCCCAACTCACATGTCCGATTTTTCTCTGTTCCATGGTTGCCAAGTTCATTTTGCCCTACAATTATTCTTCAAATACATACATTTGTCAACAGCCCTCTTCACTCCCCCTAGATCATTTTCCCTTGTAACGGCAATGTAGTCACATCTATCACATATTATCACATTATTGTTATAATTTCATCCTCATTTTTTTAAAACTTTTCTCCTTTTCATAAATTTCATTTTCTTTTTCTTGATTATTATCTTTAATTTCCTACTGCTCGTCGACTCTTCATTTACTATTGCTCACCTATTGTATTCGTAATCTGTGCAATCCCTTATTTTCCCTTTTATTCAAGCCATGTTACAAACATTTCACCTTAGTAACCAAAATTTTTTTTTTCTCAATCCTTCCAGATTCCTGTACATCTAAAAATCATGCAATCCAAACGTTTCGTCAATCATCATTTAGACTTGATGTTCAGCTTATTCGACGTAAATCACAACACTCCGCCTGTCAAAATAAAAACTCGCTTCTCACCAACTGATCTGTCCTTTCAAAATACAATTTTTGATAGAAGCATCAAACTTTTGTTAGAAAATTCAACCTTGTCATGCTTACTTACGGCTGACACCATCAACATTTTACATGAAAACAAACCTTCTCTCTGTTACATACACATAGCTACTCATATTTGATTTGTCACATCTGTACTCCTCTTTATCGTCTATACTATACTCTATACATCTACATTTAGCTATCTAAGTCTCCTTACATATGCTTATATACATCTCTATGCATTTAGTCTTCCTTCCCTTCTATGTACTTCCCTATATAATGTATTGTCACCCTTTACTCACTTAACCATTTTTCCTTATGTATTTATCGTGTGTCCTACCATATGTTGTAATGTAATTCCAAGATTTTTCATATATCTCACAGAGTCATGCATACTTATCTTCTATGTATCTCCTTATATATCCTTAACACATTGTTCTACCTTGCATTTACTCTCCATACTCTATTTATCCTCTGCTCGTCATCACCGGTGATCTACCTTAAAATTGCTGCCATATTGATTGGCTCAGATAACTATCACTTATTCTTACAATTAATCATTTTATTCTCCCTTCTCCCTTATTTCTATCAATATCTTTACATACTTATGATGTTTATACTTCAAATTTGCATTTTAGCATATAATGTCTATTAAATTCCTACTACTTTTCTTATGTACTCATTGTGTCATTACTTATATATTAATTCACATTACTCTTATATCTTAACTCCTTATATCTCATAATTACACTATTCTATTCACTATTTAATCAATTACCCACAATTATTCTCATATACCTTTGTTACGTTTGAAGTTACTTCTAATATTCACCATCATTATACTCTACATTTTGCTTAATACTTTATTCACCTCTTATTTTCTTCGCAGCTATGTCACAAAATGCATTTATATTTAACTTACCCCTTGCTAGTTTTTCAACTTTACTCACTGTCATTTGTATTTCTTCCTTGTTTCGAACTACATTCATCATTGTATTGGTTACTGCATTTTGTTTCTCCGCCATTTCACTGAGTCCCTCCCCCATTATTCCTCCAATTGTTGTGCACAACCCCTACTCTACGCCATTGTTATTGTGTACTTATCCTATGTGTTTGTAAAATAAAAATAAACAATTTTTACGGAACACAATTTTTACAATAATTGCTTCCGTTCTTGGTGAAGAACTTTTGGTTACCAACTTTTTAGTTACAAAAGGTAATTTCATACTTATATATAACTCAAATATCTTTCTGTCGGTAAATTTTGTAATTGATTGTACTCATCCTTCCCTTGAACTTACCTTACAACCCGCCATAATTCCCCCCTTCCCCACCCCCTAATCTCGATTAACTAGTCTTCATGGATCCTTCTATTGAAAATTTCAACCTTATTTCTGATGAATGCTGTATACCTTTTATAACAACTTCTTTTTCTCTGTCAAATTGGAAACAAATCTTTACACACCACAACCACATTGCATTTTTAGAGGAAAAATGTTCTGCAAATTTCCATGATTATGCTACAGAAGTTGAAAGATTATTCCTTCATGCCATTACTAATAATCTCCCAATAACTTATAGCCTCTTTCGCCAAGCATGTGAAAACATTCCCTTATTTTGGCCTTGGACTAAAGTCAAATTTTCAAAAAAGGACAAACTTCAACAAAATTTAGAAATTTTAAATATCCTTGAACATAAAATTCATGTTTAATTTTTACCTTAAAACCATTAACATCTGCTAACTTCCCTCCTTCAAACTTTTATATAACATATCCTTAACCCTCTACCTCCCCGGCTCAACTCAACTATTGATTTTTTTCTCTCTTCCTATCTTCCTCTCAATTTACCCTCATCCCATTCATTCGTCAATCACACAGTCATAAATCCCAATCTGCATCTATTGTCTCAATCTTCCTAAGCGCATCCTACTCCCTCCATTTCTCCTCCCCTCACACCACCAAATTATTACATTGCCCATATTCATTACCTTTCAAAAATTTAACCAATCACAACCTCTACCCTTCCTTGTCCGTCCCTTTCTCCTACCGTTACATCACCCGAATCGCCACCAGAATCCAGAACAAACCTCACTCTGCTCTCGAAACTCGTGTAACTTCGTCATTCATTCTCATCCGTGCTTTCAATCATGAACTCAATCGTAGAAGACAGTGAATGGAGGTGCCCGATTCCTCTCCATAGACTCCTAAACCCTCGCATCGACGACGCAGAGTCGATACTTAACAGCCTTGCATCCACCTTAGACTCGACCAAATGGAGATACCGCCAAGTCGAAGAATTTCTATTTGATCAACACTTAATGACGCAATTTCTTGGATATGTACTTGCCAACAAGAAGCCCGACGCACAACTCTTCCTTTCGGCCCACAAAGCACATAATAGAACTCTCCATGTAAAAGACCTTGAATCATTTGAGCTCTCGCAGCTCAAATGGGTTCTGCAGTGCATCGAAGGTTCTATCGCAGAGGCACATACTTACATAAATGAAAAACGCGAAGAAACCGAGCTACTCGGTTCAATCAGATATCTATTTGTGTAAATTTATCATTGTTTAGTTTTAAGTTTTATTGTATCTTTTTCTTCATTCTTCTAATTGGGGGGCATCTTTTTCTTCTTTTCTACTTGTGTATTTTTCGTGTGTATTTGTGCTCAAAATAAATAACAAAAAATTAAAAAAAAAAATAAAAAAAAAATAAAAATAAAATTAAACAAGAAAGAGTGAGTTGAGTGTAAAAACAAAAAAACAAAAAAAAAAAAATATTATCCCTTACGCCCAGAAACTAAGTCCCCCAACTCACTTCATGTCCGATTTTTCTCTGTTCCATGGTTGCCAAATTCACTTTGCCCTAACAATTATTCCTCAAACACATACATGTGTCAACACCCCACCTCACTCCCCCTGGATCATTGTCCCTTGTAACTGCAATGTAGTCACATCTATCACATATTTATCTTCTTTCATTCTTATAAACTTTCTCTTTCTTTTTTCTCTTTCCCATTTCTCTTCTGTTCGCCGACGCTACAATTACTACTGTTCACCTATTGTATTCATAATTTGTGCAATCCTTTTATTACCTTTTATTCACTCTATGTTACACACATTTCGCCTTTGTAACCTTTTTTTTTTTCTCTTTCAAAATCCTTCCAGATTCCTGTGCATCTAAAATCATGCAATCCAAACGCTTTGTCAATTATCATTTAGACTTGATGTTCAACTTATTCGACGTAAATCACAACACTCCGCCTGTCAAAATAGAAATTCGCTTCCCACCAACTGATCTGTCCTTTCAAAATACAATTTTTGATAGAAGCATCAGAATCTTGTCAGAAAACCCGACATTGTCATGCTTACTCACGGCTAACACCATCAACCTTGTTCACGAAAGCAAATATTCACTGCAACTACTTCTCATTGCAGATACTAGTTTTAAAATCTCCATGTGCCTTTGTGAAAATAACATGGAATTTACTGAATCTCTTGAAACTTTTCTCTTAAATATTTTTCTTGTAAAGAACAGTCTTTTAAACGAGAATTTTTGTACTACACTTGTATTAGAATTCCAGCATTCATATTTTCTTTACAAACAAATACTCCAAGCCAAATTACTTTCACTAATCACACATCCTGCTTATCAATTATGGAGTTTCCCAAATTCCTTACTGATTAAGAAAAATTTTCAAAATTACTACGTCATAAATTTTACTTATAACACAAATTCTTGTCCCATCTGTAATTCATAACTTTGTAATCCGTGGGTTTTTGCTGCCCATCTGGCAGCTTCTTGTACCAACCCCCTTCTCATACGGGCGCACTGTTCTATTCACCGATTTTACGACGTTTTTATTGCACTTTTGCATCTCCCTACCGGTAATGCAACCCCTTGCACCTACATCTCACTCACCCTCGTTCTTGTTGTCTAACTTCCACTTGTATCTTTCAGATGTGGGACGAACCTGAAATATTCAATCAATGTCAATTTCTTAACTGTAAGAAACTTATCTTACACACTGACACATGGTGTTATGACCACAGAGTCTTAGAAACATATTTTACGTCGTCTCTTGAAAATTACGAGTCTTCATACGTCTTTCACCTCTTTACGCATGATTTAGCTATTCCGCAGCATTGGATTCATAAAATTATCTCTTATATCGGTAAAAATCCTTTTGTTCTATTTTACCTTTCTCTATTACCAGCACTTAAAGACGCAGTTCCTGGATTACTTAATTAACAGCAAAAAACCAGACACAAATCTCTTCATAGTGACCCTCAAAGCATTCAATCAACCATTACAAGAGGTGCCCGATCTCGAGCATTTTGAGCTGTCTCAACTCGAGTGGGTCTTGGAGACCTTGGAAACAACAATCACCGAAGCTCGCCTTTTCATCGACGAAAAGCGTCAATATGCAGACATTTTGGAATGCATCAAACCCTGCTGCACATGCAACCCCTGCAACTTAATCTCATTCACCCTCATTCTTGTTGTCTAACTTCCACTTGTATCTTTCAGATGTGGGACGAACCTGAAATATTCAATCAATGTCAATTTCTTAACTGTAAGAAACTTATCTTACACACTGACACATGGTGTTATGACCACAGAGTCTTAGAAACATATTTTACGTTGTCTCTTGAAAATTACCAGTCTTCATACGTCTTTCACCTCCTTACGCATGATTTAGCTATTCCGCAGCATTGGATTCATAAAATTATCTCTTATATCGGTAAAAATCCTTCTGTTGTTAATTTACAAGAACTACGAGCACGGAAATTATACATTAAATTATTCCATAGAAGTGACTATCCTATTGATTTTCGTTCTTACAAAAATAAATTAATTTCTCAACTTTTATACTATAAAAGTGAATATTATAGTATTGATTTTCTCTACTTCCTCCCAATTTGCCCTTATTCCCCCATTCGCTTCTCACATAGTCGTGAACTCAATTTTCTTAATCTTTCCTATTTTGCAAAGTGCATCCTATTTATTCCATTTCTCTCCCAATAAATTGCCCTTATTCACTCCCCCCCAAAATTTAACCAATCACAGCCTCCAAATTTCCTTGTCCACCCCTTCCTCCTGCCTTCACATAACCCGAATCGCCACCAGCTTCCAGAAAAAGTCTCATTCTGTCCTCTCCGTTCGCCACCTCACGACCTACCGTCTCAGCCATGAACACTGCAGTCGAAAATGAAGAGTTCTGGATCCCAGTACCCATCTTTACAGTTATTAACCCCCGCTTAAGTGAAACTGCCCACACGCTTATGTGAATTTCGTCTCAAATCGCCGACGCACAGTGGAGGTACCACCGTACCGAAACATTCCTCTATCAACAACATCTGAAAACCCAATTTTTGGATTACGTCCTTTACAATAGGGCACCAAATGCCAACCTTTTCCTAACCACGCAAAAGGCTTTCACCCGGCCACTGCCCTCATCGTCAAACATCGAACATTTTGAGTTATCTCAACTCGAAAATGTCTTGGATATCATTGAGATAACACTCAAGAAAGCACACCGTTACATCAAAGAACAACGTCAAGACTTAGACATCCTATCATGTATCAAATATCTCTTTGTGTAGTGTTTATCCTTGTTTAATTTTAAATTTTACTGTATCTTTTTCTTCCTTTTTCTACTTAGAGTCATCTTTTTCTTCCTTTCTAATTGTGTGTATTTTTCCTATGTATTTGTAAAAGAAAATGAAAAATATAATAGAGTAAAAAAAAAAAAAAAAAAAATATAAAAAAATAATTGCAAAAAGTGAGTACCTTCAACCCTCAAAAAACAACGCTTAAAATCTACACTTGAAAACTTATACATACAAGTTTTCAAAACCTTCTACGCCGAGTACATACTCTCAAATTGGACCCCGGATGCAGCCATATTTGTAAGAGTACAAAACCAATTTGTCTTTCCACTACCAAAGTCCTCAAACGAGGAAGATGAAAACTACCTGTCGATTGGAGTTTTTAAAATTTAAAGAGGAACTACATCGGTAACATTTAAATATGAAAAATAAAGAGAATCGAAGTTTTTGGGTTTGTCACATAACCCATACAACTGGAACTACATCAAATCAAGAAGAACTTGAGATTGATGAGTGTAACATTTAGAAGTTGGATTAGCGTAAAACTTGAAGGATGCAAGGTTATGAATCTTTAGATTCTGCTATGATTTCAAGTCAACATAGCTAATTAAAGGGGAGCCTATGTTGATCTGGAAGTAGTCCAACACTTTCAGCTGATTTTGAGAGTCATCCTCCACACCAGTTTCGTTGCTTGTCATGTCGAATTTGCAGATTTTTAGAGTTATGATGATTTCCTCTTGAAACTGAAAGAAACACAGTAAATGCATTAGACTCCATCTGATAAGAAATGCTTGTCCCAGCTGATGGATGGCTAACTTATTTAAAAAAAAAGGTATAAATGCTCAGTTTCTTCAGTCTTAGCCAAAATGCTTATGAAGAATTCTATAGTAAAGTATTCAGAAAATTAACTAAATGTACTACGGCTTGACAAAACTATCATAAGACGCATTTCACTATAATTTTATCTCATCTAAAATTTCATCAATTTTTCACTTCGGGTCCAATTTCTTCCCCACAAAACAACCTTACACAGAACACCAAAGAATTTGGCAATGGCTAAGGTTCGTTATAATATGAAATGATGTTCTTCACGACATTCTGTGCACAATGAGCTTTTGAAACCAAACTTCTTCTGCCAGGCAGACTTTTGGCACCAGTCTGCACTTAAATTTTGGATTTTAAAGAAGTGAGTTCCTACGGGAGGAAATCAAATTCAAAACCCTGATCAGGAACCCTCACTTTGCTCTCAAATGGCAGTTTGCCTCTTCAAGCCAACTTTTTATCATTTATCATCAAAAATGTTTACTACGAGATCAAGGGCAGACAAGGCAAGATCAGAGGGGGCAACAGAATTTGATTTAGAGGATTTTTCATTACATGCAATGTCACTGGCTCTATTGATCAAATTTTTACCTTAATTCGTTGTAAATTTTCTATAGTCAATATACTGCATTTTTTCTCCATGTCAACTTTCCAAGAGGTTTCAAGGACCTGTGAAGACAAGTCAAGGAGGTTATGAAAAGGACAGAAACACAAAATTCTTGAAGTTTGAAGGAAACAAATAATTTTGTCCATCATCTTAAAAGAAAATCAGCATATGAGGACTTATATGTAACAAAAGCAGATGTCGAGTTTCCACATTGCGAGAAAATCGCGCTTAAAGTTTTCAAAGCTTTGCACTTTGTCGCCCGTAGAAACGAGAGGATTCTTATAATGATTTTCATGCAGAGCAACTCTTCCTGTAAACAACACACGTTATACGATCTATGCAAGTGAAAAATTGAAGGAGTAACAGCGATTTGAAAAAAATGCGACATCCGCTATTTTTACTGAAAACATTTTTTTATGCATAAAACAAAGTCTACAGGAAGGGTAAGGCTTTTATCACGCAGGGCAGTTATTGCAAGTGCATTAGAATCTCTGCAGTATCCTGCCGTGCTGGCTGGGGAGAACACCGAAAACAGTGGATTCTCATAATCGCTGTTTTTACAAATCACATGGTTTTCAGTTCACATCTCGCCAAAAAATTACGCAGGAAGTCTGAAACTTTGCACAGGCATTCTTGAGAGCTCCAGAGTTCGAAAGAAACGTTTGCCCTAGAATGGTGGATGTCAGCGACTGCTATTGTTACAAATAAGTCCTCATATACAGTAGAACTTGAGAAGCTGGATCATCAGGAAATCGAAAATCCCCCACTAGTCTACATTCTACTACAATACTATCTATTTCCCTATATAAAAAATGTAACTAATTTTGGAATCAGCCATATACTTGAATTTCATATAAGTCAGAATTTTTTTCCCTTGGATACATTTTTTGGCCTTGTCATCAAGTTTCTTAGCCATTAATTGGATATGAGCGAGGATTTTCCGTCAAAATATTGTTACAATGAGGCAGATCAAAATGAACCCCCACCATACAATATGCAGATCACAGTGAGAAACGTTAGGCTGAGAGACAATTTTTCCCAATTTCTCTATTTACAGAAAAAGAATCTGCATAGATGGATTAAAAACTTACATCATGGTTGACGGTGGCAACAATAGAGTGAGAATCGAATATCTGAGAGAGCTGGACATCAATAGCATTGCAATACACAAAATTATGTTTGCTGAATGTTATACAAATCCGTTTTTTAATGCACGGAAAACAAATTTCACCCGACTCAGGCAAATTGTTGAACAGATCTAGATGTCTAGAAGCTGGTTGATCACCTGAAAAAGGTCGAAAATTACAATGAAATAACTGAAACTGAAAACTATGCTATAAAAAATATTTTCTTAAAATTCCTATCAGTGACTACTGAGGTTTTAATCAACAAAAATTAAGACAAGGTTCCTTATTACATGAGAACTATATTTTTTTTTTTCTGCATTGCCCTTTGCTGCCATAAACAAAGAAAAACCATACCCACCTATGTGCCGTTTGTTTCCCTATGCAGATACGTGCTTTTGTGGATGAACCATACATCGTAGTTCCTTGTTGCAAAATATAGTCCCACTGTTCAAAACAAATTTGACTTCTGACGATAGAAATATGCCTTTACGAAGAACCTTGAATCACTAAGGATCCACAACTTGCTACAGGGCTTTCATTAAATGCTCCTTTTATTAATACCATCAAAATATTCAGAAAAGTTTTACTTGGAGATGGATGGGGGGCAGATAAATTCTTACGTCACAACTTTTTCTGAATTAAAGTCTGAACTACATCTCATAGAGGACAAAAAAGCCAAGAGAGCATGCAAAACATCTCAATTCAAGTATAATCCTGTCAAAAGTTGCTCATTTTTATCCTGTGGAACCAAATTTTAGTGTGTACATGGTAACTGTTCAATAATGATTTCTAGAATTCATGTTTTTTTCTGATTTCTACCAAAAAATCCCGTGTTGAACACCCAGGACTTCTCCTCATTCATCTTAGATTCTCTTGAAAAAAAAGAAAAAAAATTTCTCGCCAAAATCAAGGGAAAAAGGTCAACTTTTCTTATCTTTCATTTGATTTTTCAAAACAGAGTGAAAAAAGACGACCAGTTTTAAAAATAATTTGATCCTGGAGCGGTGAGTGTAAGAGAGAAGGTATTCCCAGTTTTTGACACTATTCCTTTGTAATTTTCATTCCCTTTTAAACTCCAGTATTTCCCCTCTTCTCCAGAACTAGAAACCATGTGGTTCAGCTCAGAGGAGGAAAATTTGAACACGGTACTGACTGAATTACTAAAATAAATAATGGGGAATATAATTAATAATTGGGACAGATTACTGTTAGGAAAACACCAACAGAGAGGGAGAAAAACATTCTAGATACAACACTTACTTTTGATTGGGTCTGTGAGTTTGAAACATTTCACATCGTCAGAGCTGAGATATGGTTTCTGTCTATCTGTTCCTTTGCAGCGATTGAAATCTGCCAGAAAACACGACAAAATAAACAAATATGTAGAGGAAAGTGGAAATTATAAGGTTTAGATTGATTGATTTGTGTTAGTCGAAGGCTTAATAAAAAATTCCAATGTTTTTATTTGCAGAAAATTGATCAATCACTTCCTTAGAGTGGATATTTCTTGAGATACAATTGTGGTGAAGAATTTAGATGATTTAAACCGAAGCCCTTAAATTTTTTTGCTTAGTGGTAAAACAGAGAGAAAAGTTTTTGCGAGCACACTACCTTGATTTTCTTAGCAAGAGGTAGAAATAAGCAGATGTGATTACATTTTCTTAAGTAGGCCCTAAGAAAATTTTTCTGCAGCTAGGATTATTGACTACAGACAATGAGATCATTCCAATTTTCCTATCCCATCCAGTTGGAGCAGCACCATTGCGTTGCCAGATTTCCTGTCATTTTTTGATCAAGTTTGAAAAATGCGTTCAAATATGTTACAATAGATCTTGAGTCGACATCTTTTCCCCGGTAATTTCTGTATAAGGCTAATTGAATCCTTTAGTTAAAAAACGACCCATCACGGAAAAATTAAGTTTTTCATGGGACGATAAAAACTGCATAACAGCCAGAAAAGGAGTGTTTCTACGCAAGAAAATGAACATTGTAAAAAACCTGAGTTGGGTCGTGTTCAGACAGAGAGATTCAATTCTTGGGAGTTGCCCTCGCCTATCATTTTGCAGTATAGTCACAAAAAACCTACACAACAATTGAATCGGTCACTCTTGAGAAAACTCAGACACCAAAGATAAGAAGACACGATAAACAGTAAAAACTGAGTTAATCAACCTGTTCTAAATCTCAGAGCTCAAAAACAATCACACGATTAATTAATGAATCACATTGTTAATGTATCTGAAATTTAGAGCAGGTCGACTAGAAGAGTTGTTACTGTTTCCTCATACTTTCACAGATGGCGTCTGAATCTTTTTGAGAAAGACCTGTTCAATTTCCAGTGATTTGCAGTTTTTGTTTGAGTGCGGAAAAGTTTTTGTGTCAGGATATGCTTTTTGTTGTAATTGTCCGAGGAGCCACTTAAAAACACGTAAATCTTATAAAGAAGAATGGAGTGGAATATGTTTAAGTGCTGAAATTACTCTACCTAAATGTGCTAACTGAAGTATTTGTGTGATGGGTAAGTTTTTGTCCAAAAACTTGGCAAGATGTTGCACATACAGTCCATTTTGGCTGGTGCGTTTTTCGTAGGCTCCTAGATGACAACATGTTGCATAGCCTTGAACTAGATTGCAGTTCCCATTCCGTTCATATTCAACTATCTGAGGGACTTCGGAGTAGATTTCAGGATTTTCAGACCTGAAATTCGGTATGAACTTCATCAGATACACAACACATAAGTATATTTTCATCTTCGTGTTTAACCGACAAAGGTTAAAAACATACTGAAATTCGTTACGGAAAGAGAGAGATAAAGATCCACAAAGTCACCATCCTTTCGTAATTTACTTCGCCCTAACGATACAATGTCCTCTTCTTACTGTGGATAGAAAAGTTAGGTTAGGTTTTTTTAGGTATTTTTTTTCTTTCCTCTAAATTCATTGATGCATGAATGAATGAAATCCTGCTTCAATCTCATCATTTCTGAGGAGCTACTAATTTAATGAGAGAAGAAAATTGAAAATTTTACTTACTTATCAGGGACTCTTAGGCACATATCTAGAATTATGACTAGTAGTTTAGGCACAGCCATCATGATATCTTTAATGACCTCTTGATCGCAGATACAATCAGAGCGTAAGTAACTTTGAGGACACGGTGTGTCGACTCCCATCATATATTTATCGCCGATTTGAAATCCATGCCCAACGTAATAGAAAAAAACTGCAAAATAAAGACAAACTGATTGAAGAACTTTTTGTGTGTGAAATTCAAAAAAAAATTGTGTTTTGTGCAAAAGGGTAACTTTTCATAATAAAAAATCATCACTATTTGACTTTGGGTCTCAGTAATGAGCGGCAACAATTTTCCTAGTTTTTGTCTCCAAAGGCAATTAAGACTATCCGCAGACTTCAGAATAAGAAATCTTTGAAATTTTAAAATTGTATGGGAATCAAAATAGGTCAATCTCTTAATTTTTTCTATCAGCAATCTACTTACTTGTACTGAGCAAGGAGGAAATTAGCAGCATGAAAATATGATAAAAGTAATTTCAAAGTTATCAGCTTTTTTTCCCGTTTTGGAGTTTTATTATTTAAATTATTTTTCAAATGCAATGAGTTAGGTAAATATTTCAAGTTTTTTCACATGAAATGCCCTTACATTTTTAACTAATTTTAATTATTGTATTTTCATTTATACTGACTCTCCCCAATTTTTCTACAAATTACATGCACTGTAGCTGCAGATAAGAGAGAAAGCATCAGAAAAGGGGGAATTGATTTGATTGGCATACGAACCATAAGAGCCAGGAAGTATAAGCTGGCAAAACTTCTTCAAGACAACTTTCATCTCATCCTTGGTTAAATTTTTCAGAGTGAGAACTTGGAAATTCAAACGTATCAAAATGTTAGCTAGAGTTGAGGCGTCATATGCTGGGGTATAAAGCCTGTTTAAATTGTCGTATTTTTCGTTTGCAATTAAAATAGCGAACTTGGCTGTGGTGAAATTTTGATTGTTGTTGGTGAGCTCGAATTCATGCGGCATCACATTGATACGGCATCTATCACTGAAAACCTCGCCTGCGGAATTGCTGGCACGACACATTATAACTGTGTTCTCTGTGATATTGCTCAACTGTTAAAATAGAAAAGAAAAATGAACAAATGAGAAAAATGACTTCAGTACCCTTGAAACAAGAAAAACTTTTTTCTTTTATTGGAAAAATAATTCAGGCTGCAAAGATATTTTGAACTAATTCAAACTAAGTTGGAATTTTTTTGCCAATGTGCGTTAAAAGTCCAGAAACTGGAAAACAGATCGCTCACTAGATGGCGCAAATTTGCTTGCCGCCAGCGACCGCTTGCTCAAGTCTCAGGCTGGTTTTCACCACCTCTCTGAACTTGGTAGCAGAAAATTCAGGAAGCTGCGCTGAACTGAGGATGGGTCTAATTCGACCCGAAACGCGTCTGCAGTTGCCTTCCTGAATGGTCATATCTAGTGTTGCATAAAACAGCGTATCTTTTTGAAGGAAATTTGTGCTCAAATGAGCTTTTTCCCCTCTGTATTAAGATTTCCAGTTTTCTGGACTTTTAATGCACATTGGCTAAATAATTCTAACTTACTGTCTTACGACTCTTGCGCCTCCCGCCATCAGTTTGTAATTCAAACAGTTGAAACCTTTTAGAACTGCGTAAACTTTCAATGATAAGTGGTTTGACGAATTACAGGGTTGCCATGATCTTTGAGTTCTCTGACTTAATTTGCTTCTCTCTGACTCTAAAATTATTTAATTTTCTGACTTTCCCTGACCTTGGAAAAGAATTGGCCTCATAGTTTTATTTTTTTCCTCCTTTTTTTAATACGCTGACTATTGCTAAACTTGGACAAAATGTCCTTTTTAAAGATCCAATCATGGGGAAAGGCATTTGGTGGCTGGTAAAAAGATGACAAGCCTTAAAAAGTTCAAAAAGGGTAAACAGTTCGAAGGTTAGTGATATGTTTTAGTGCTTAGTAGATGTGTCAGAAAGTCCCTGATCTATCCTATGAATTCTCTGACTTTCCCTGATTTTCTGGGTTTTCCAGACTGCTAGCAACCCTGATTTAACAAGAATCGGCAAAAATACATCAGACATCTAATTTTCTCTGATGTTTTAATTTATGATCAGGCACCTAGGCAAAACTGAAACTTAAAAGTTTGAGAGTATATTCTTTACAACCCAGAATGAATTCACAGAGTTTAAACACATTAAGTAGTTTAGTTGAAAAAATAAAACACCTGAGATTAGGCAACATTAAATGCAGTTGGAACTGAGGAGAGAACAAATTGGACGAGACAGAGGTGCAGAAAGTTTTTCGCCTTCAAATGTTTTGAGGCAGCCTTTGTATTTTATGAGATTTACTTCACATCGCTATCTACATAAGACTTGAGCACTTCACTGTTTCCCTTACTTAAAAGGGCGTGCTTAACTATTTTGTTGGCATAAGAGAGCCCATTATAAAGTTTCCTCTGCAAAAAGCTGTGCGCTTAGCTGGTTTATACCTTCTGCTATCACATTTTTTTGCCTTTTTCCAGGGGGCATCACAATCTTTCACCCCTTTTCAGGTGCCTCCACATTTGCTCTGCGATTGGCCAACCGGCCAATTGAGTTCTTTCTGCACCCCTGGGATAAAAGCAACATCAACCTGAATGCATCAATCATCAGTCTGTCCATTGAATAGCAAATAAATTTCTAGTGAATGGTGCCATTTTTGATGAGACATTTGTCCAACCTTTTCTTTCCCCAGTTCTAGGCTGATTCAAGTTGAATCCATATATAAGACTTTAGGCATCTTTTTTAATAAAAATGGGAACTCTGAGTGTTTAATAGGGCTCAAATTTGTCATCATTTTTACCTGAAGGACATCCGATTTTTCATTTTGGAGCAGCTCATTATTTTTGTACCATTCAAGATGTGCCGCTGACGAGATTCCTATTCGCAAAATAACACCTTCGTTGAACTTCACATTCAACACTTTTGGTAGCTGAATAACAAAAACTGGTAAATGAACCATTATTTCGACATAAACAACATTGGAGTGGATTTCTCTGACCTCTCCCGGAAGTTGCTGCATGACAGAGCAGTGATACTCCCCGACATCATTGTCACTTAAAAAAGAGAGAGAAGAGTTTTATTAATTTAAGGGGTTAAAAAAAAGAAGAGGACTGCACAATGTAATGAGGGTCGCGATTAAATGAATAATTTTCTGAAAGACAGAAGCTCCAAAATTCAAGTTCTGAGAAAAACAGGAAAATTTCTGTCATTTGGCGTGCATTTAGTCTTTTAAGCCCCCAAAAATTTACACATGTGTCAAAAAATTACCTGTTAAAACTGGACTCAAGGGATTGAACGTGCGGCAAAAGGCACTCTTTTTTCCAGTTTTCCTCGAAACTTGAATTTTGGCGCTTGGGCCCTTGTGAAAAATATCAGTTCAATTGGGAAGGAGTCCAGTTACATTTGAAGGTTGAAGCTTTTAATCAGCTTAATCAACCCACAACAACTTTATTTGAGACTTTCTTTCTTTGGCTTCTTTGCGCAAGAAATATTAGATTTTTTTTTTGAAGAAAATAATGCTCATCCAATCAAGTTGAAAATGACTGATGATCCCAACCGGATGTAAAGCTTGCAAAAACTTTAAACCTGGAAAAATAATTGATTTTAGCAAGGATTCTAGGAGAAATGAATCTTCCCAACTTCCTTTTAGTTTGCAGGACGGAGAGGTGCAAAGTTTGGAAGTGTGTCATCCGTCAGAACAGAATGGAGCTGCTTGGAAATAATGATAAAGCCCTGTACAAATAATTATTTCTGTTCAAGGTAAACTCTAATCACCTACCAATCAACTGACTAGTTAGCACCTTTTTGTTAATATACGAGTAATGACCAAAATGTGATTTATTTTGGACAGTAATTTATCCGGTAATAGAGTCATTTACTTTTTTCCGATGCTCTTTTAGGAACAGGGGATGAAACTCACCTAAAAGATGGAATAGATAAGCAAGAGCTTGTCTGATTCTCAAGCACAACATTCCCAAAATACCACTGAAATGTTGGGGGAGGAATACCAATTGCTTCACAGTGTAATTTTAAATCTCCTCCTAGCCGTATTTGTAATACCTCTTCGTTTCCGCCAGGCTGTTTTGTTATCTCAACAGGTTCTGTAAAAATTATTTATACACTAAATATAAGTTGAAAATTTTTTAAGTATAGGTTAGACTATGACATGGATTTAATATGAAGTAAAAAATGAGAAAGGGGTGTTCTGACAAAATATCACCTTAAATGACTAAAAGTTGGTGGAGTATAATAAGAATATATTATACTATGAATGGTGAGCATTCTGGGTAGTGTCATTATTTACTTAATAACCTTTTACGAGAGAAATTCTTGGGAACGTCGAGTTGATCAGTTCTTTTCATCTACAGAGGAAAGAGAAGAGAGGCCAAATTATCCATTCCTGTGACAAGGCAATTATTTGATTCAACCTAAAATCAAAATACTCACCTAGTGATAATTTTTACCCCTTTTTCTTTCCTTTAAGTTAAGAAAAATAAGTCAGTGCACTTATAGAGAGCAACAGTCCAACAGTGGATCCGCCATTTTCATTCCATTGCATTCGAAGTAAATATTTGAACAAGATGAGACGGTCTTCTACCACACTCTAAAAACACATGAACTTACTTGGTGTGGACTCAATTCAATGGAGAACTTTTAAATGGACTTTAGAAGTATTACGACTAAAAATTAATGTCAGGGATGCAGGAAGTTCTCAATTGGTGTTCCTGTTTCAAAGATCCCTTTCTCTCAGATAATTGTTAACAAGTTGGTCATTTTTGTGCTCTCAAGAGAAAAATTGCTGCAATTTATGAAGAGAGAAACACACTTACAACCAGTTTTGCATAACACACATAATTATTATTTAAATTTTATCGAAGTAACAATATGGCAGAATTCGCAATTTTTACACTGGTGAGCAACCTTCTTATTTTTTAAATAAGTTTTTGAGGTCGGTTTATTTTTGCACCCCCTGGTTGCCTGATTGAAAAGTTACTGGACCCGTGTTTTATGCAATAGAGATACAAAATAATTCCTTACCTGGCTTCACTAGGTATGATAAAGCATCATATTGAGAAGAATTCCTTAATATTTCACACAGGTACTTGACTTTGCAACACCGCATGATAAGTTCATTGAGCAGAAAGTCTGCAGGAGACGAGGCCATTTCCATTTTACGCAAAACAAATGGATCAAACACAACCGGTAATCTGTAAAATGAAACAATTTATTTATGAAATTAAGAGGAATATGTCCCTAAAAGTTAACAATGATTAGCTTCTGTCGACGATTACTACAGAAATTAAAATCCAGACCTACTTGATGGGATATTAAAGTGAGTACCTATGATATTATTTACGGAGGATAAAGCAACTATACTGATAGCCGAAGTGCATATGTGTGTGTCTCCATTGTGATATTTCAAAATATCCATAGCAATTTCATTCTTTTGAAGAGAAAAAAGCCAATTTCATGGCTCAAAATTGGCAAGGAATGTTCTGCTGACAGAGAAGACAAATCAAGAGGGTTTTCAAGAAATTATGTCGGCCAGTCTTCCAAAGAAAAATAAGGTATGAAAGGAAGACTACGATGTTGCAAACGGAGGTACATGGATTCAAAGGTCATCAATATAAAAAGGGAAATTTTAATATAAGTTTCATAAAATCTTCAGAGGCAATCACATAAAATCAATTCCGTTTAAAAAGTAACCTGCCATTAATTATGAATTTGATGTATTGCAGTTCATTGAGTTCATCATGTTACAGAAGAAGAATTACTAAATATAAAATTCAAAGGGGGTTTTAATTTTACTTGCTCTTAACAGCATAGTATCAATGCTGTGGAAATGTGAAATGAACTAACATAGAATGGTATGACATCAGTATCATTAGAATTAGCAAGGAAGCCTGGGATTACGAACAACATAACGAAAAAAAAAAAAAAAAAAACACAATAAAACAAAACTTGAAAGGGGGCTTAAAACATGTTTCTACAAGTAGCAAGAAGTTTTGGATTATGTGCAGCAAAGACTAGCAGTAAGAGCCTTGGTATTTAGGTGATTTGAATGACTAGTGGTGACCATGAGGTGCATTGACAAATCAAATTTATCAGACAGTGTTTAGTTCTTCAAAACACTAAATGCAGTGCAGTGGGACTTGTTGACCTTTAGGGATTCCAATGCTTAAAATTGAAATGTTATGCGCTCATACAAATACTTGCAAGTCATCAGATGTTTCAAACAGAATTAGACGGCACCAACTGCTTACCATTGGATAATTCAGTTTCTGAAAGGACCCAAACAGTCCAATTAGACAATGCACCTATGACCACTGGAACCTGCCTGAAATGCAGGTTTCACAAGATTTACCTGGGGTACAAGAACGCAGCACATGCTGAGATTGGATTCCTAGATGTTCTTCCATAACTTCATCAGAGTTAATACATGGAGGGTTCTCTGTGACTGAATAATTTCTCCACTGATAAAGATTTATCAGCTACCATTTTATGTTATTCGTTAGGCATACCAACAGCAGTAAGGTAACAAGGTTTGGAGAGGTTTTCCACTAAAGCGGTTGAGTTTAGCAGAGATTCTGTCTTGGCCAGGAAGGCTAGGGCTGACAGAAAATCCTGCCGCAAATCATCGGTAAGCAGGAGCATGTCACCAATGCGCATCTACTCTCAGCTCTGGTGGAGAAAGAAAGAACTTTAATTGCCGAATATATTGGCAATTTCAAACGCTAATCAAATTGCCAGCGTGGCTTGGAAATTGTGTTCTTGCCTGCTGTGCGGTCATAAATGCCACGAGAGGCCATAAAGGAATATTTTTTCCATGAAATGAGGGTGAGGCGAACATTTTAACGCTCGAAATTGAAAAGGGCTCCTCTCGCTTCAGAGAAGCCTCTGGACCTACGGTGTAGGGCCCCTATACAAGTGTATAAGGGTATACAGGGACCCTAATTTTACCTGGCCCATCCAATAAACTTCTTTTTTCCTTGGAGGAAAAAGCAGACTCCAAAGACAGAAATAAATATGACATACTTAGTGGACAGGAAACATTAAGTATAATCCTTCACACAGAGTAATTTTGATATTTCTTATTGGTATTTTTTGTATTCCTTATGGTTGTTCCACTTCGGAATCTTTATCCTGTAGATAAAAAAAGGCGAAATTGTGCAAATTTTCCTTCATTAAAAAAGGGGCATTTCAGTTTGAAAGATTGTGTCTTGGCCCGCAGGATTTCTTGTCAGCCCTACCTTCGGAGCACAGGACAGAATCTCTGCAGGCTATCCAACTCGGCCCGGAAGGCGAGGGCTGACAGAAAATCCTTCTCTAGGTGGGGAGTACTGAGAGTCTACAGAAAGGGAACTTCAATGCTCCTGACTGCGCACGAGACAGTTATCGATGGAAATCCGGCAGGATTTTATGTCAGCCCTACCTTCGGAGCTCAAGACAGAATCTCTGCTAAACACTCAACTCTTCTACTACGGGAGATATGCTTTGCGTGATCGTCATTCTAACTACCAGTTGCTTGTCCATTGAACCATCAGTGGATCTACTGACTTCACGGGGAATGGAAATATGAAAAACTTATTTACAAACCTGAATTTGGCTAAGACATTGACGACAGTTCGCCAGTTGTCATTGGTGTCCAGACAGGCTTTCACGTTTCGTAGAATCATCATGTGGTCTCCGATGTCATCGTCAGGGTCAGGCAGACGATTCATGGTCCCTTGAAAGGCAGACATAGACTGATTACAGACGATTGAGGAAGTATTACTACTTCTTCATGATAAGTTTACCTTATCAGGGCACAAAAACTCCGATGTTGAGGCACATGGCATGGTGCAAGATCAATAAGTGCTCATACTAGCTGGGACAAATTTGATGTTTCTTGCGGACATCACTGGACACGCTCACACAAGAAGATGCGATCAGACGAGGAAATCGCATTCTTAAAGTTACTACTATTATAAGGACTACTTACTCACGGGAGGAGAATGAAAGCGTTACAAAATCTTAAATGAGCGCTTGCTCCAATGCAAGTAATTTTGGAGAAGAAATCAGGGAAATGTGGGCCGCCGAAGACGCTGAAAATTAGTGTAAAGAAAGGGAGAAACAACTACAACTGGGAGGAAGCATTTCATGGAGAAAGGACGCTGATAAGGGTTGTTTGGAGAAAGGACGCCGATAAGGGTTGTTTGTTGTTTTGATTATTTGCAAGGTTCCATTGGTTGGTTCTGCTACTTTCATTCCAGATCTCGCCTAGGAGGAATTTAATTGGCAAATTCTAAACCAGGCATTTTGATTGGTTGAGACATGCGCTTTCCATTTATTTCAATTGACAGGAATAAATAGAAAAGATCAATCACGTGTTTGTGTTTACTTGTTTACATTTTAATCTCTTATCAGGGTTGCTGATTTCGTCATTCGTCATATCTATCCGCAATCCTCATACTTTCTCTATTTTCGAAAGATTATGTAGTTCTAATTACCTACTTTCTTCTTTCACATACCTACTTGTGCCGGAGTCGATCACGTAAGGAGATTCAATCACTTTTAACTTTCATAACATCAAGGATTATACTGACAATAAGTCACCCAGTACGAGGTTGGTTTATTATATCATTTTATAAGTTTTTTAGTCCAAGGAGTCAAATACAATTTAATATCATCATGAATATTTTAAGAAAGTCTCTACTAAAGCTATTCTCTATTGCTAACCTCAGTTAAGTAAGGTGATTCGATGGTTGCCATTTTTTGTGTCAGAGCGACATGCGATCAAAGACATAAAGACGGAGCGCTAAAAGCAAAAAATGAAGCTTCTTTTCAATCACCTCTACTATTGGCTAGAGGATTGGCGGCGAAATCGGGACAAGTTTGAAATTCAAATGTAGGGAGGGAACTAAATAAAATTACGGAAACAAAGTATTTTAGGTTGATTTTTGCCCAAATTCACTTACACACTCATATTTTTTTAACTTTAGGCTAGTTTTGGTCCGTCGTCGACCGATTAATTTCATTTGGGAGTAACGGTCATCTACGACTGTAACGGCCTGTGTGAACCGGCAGACCCACCATGAGCAGAAGAAAAACTAACTTTATCTGAGATTACTGCCTGTTACCGAGAAAAAGTAGGTGTATTATAATAGGACGCAGTCCCAACTTTCTTAATATATTCGTTTTAGGCATTTTAAATACGTTTCGAAGAAGAAATGTGGAAAAATCAAGAGGACAAGTTCAAATCAAATTTCCGTTTGCCGCCATGGATTCCCGCGCTCATTTACACACTCACACAAGCACCCACCGCCAAACCAGGCTTCACTTTTTCCCCCTGCTTTTAGATACGAGCACTCTGTCTTTATGTCTTTGCATGCGATACATCGCATCAATTCACTCCATAATTTCAGCTACTTGTCATTTTTTTCTAATTTTGAGATCGCACTTTTGTTGTCATGAGACTAAAGCATTCATGTACCAATTTTGACACAGAAATTCAACGTAATTAAGGCAGGGTTTTTTAGAGGAAAAATATCGCATTCGAGTGCAGTTTTGATATCAGTATTGAAAGCAATATTTTTCCTCTAAAAGAACCCTGCCTTTATTACATTAAATTTCTTTGTCAAATTTGGTGCATGAATTCTTTAGTCTCATGAGAACAGAAGTGCTATCCCAAAGTTAGAAACAAATGACAAGTAGCTAACAAATATGGAACAAATAAAGAAATAAAATAAAGAATATGGAAATATGGAGCTTGTTATGGAACAAATTAATGCGATATATCTCACATCGCTCCGATACAAGAAATGGCAACCGTCGAATTACCTTAATTCATTTTATCTCATTGTAACTTATCTGTTACCATTGTACCTCACCAATTAGCAATCAGCCCTCAGAGTTTACATCAGAAGCAGGAAAGGTTTCTTTTGCGACTTTGCAATCTTCTTAAGTATTAATTTATATTTGAATGAGAAAAAACCATCCGTTTTTAATTTTTGAAGCTTCCGGTGATTTTTACTCGCAAAGCTAAAAAGAAAATTGGAAAACTATATGAAAAATACAGGAATTTTTTAGCTTTTTCGTGAACATTGATATTAGAAACCAACCACTTTATAAAGTCACTATTAAATTGGAGGAAAACCAAACTCCCAGATAATTTTAGTACGTTAATGTTTTGTTTTGCAGAAGATGGGATCATCAGACTATGTCATTGGCGTTGATGTGGGGACTGGAAGTGTCAGAGCTGCTCTGGTGTCAGCAGCAGGTACAATGGTCAAATCAGCAGTGAAAGAAATAAAAACGTGGAATCCAAAACCTAATTTTCATCAGCAATCTTCAGAGGATATTTGGAATGCTGTTTGTGCAACAGTTAAGGTAAGCCACTCTAGTCTCTTTTTCTTTGAATCAAAGCAAACACCCATTGCAATTTTGATATGACCTCTTATGAGAGAGCTGCAAAAATTTAATGAAATGACTTTTTCAAACAAAACTATTGAAAAAGCCATTTTCTGCTTATCACCATATTGTCCTATGTAGAAACTTTGCCAAACAAATGCGATTTTTATAGAAATTCAGTGTTGGCCGTTTTGACTCATATTAATTGAAACCTGTCTTTTGAAAAAAATGTCCTCAGAAAGCACTTTCTGTTTTCATCAATTTTGTTGGGACCAATTCAAAGAACAAGGCCTGGTTCAGATGTTAGAATATGGATTGAACTTTTGCAAAATTAGTTTGACAACACCTAAAACTAGTTCAATGAAACGGAGCAGCTTAACGAACGACAATACGAATTTCAACCGGGTGGACTGGGCTGAGACCCTGTCAGAAGAGAGACTGTTTGTTTTCCCTGTAAGATTGTAGATGGTCATTTTATAAACGGAGTTCAGATAATTTCTATTCGTTCAAAGTAGAAAATTTGAGGTGAAGATTCCAGCTTATGCCGTCAAGAAATCGAAAGTGGTAGCAATTCCATCAGGTAGTCACATTTTAATGAGGGAATGAACAGAGCTTATGTAGTCTTCTTGCAAATTCCAGAAATCAGAACAAAGATGACTAGCTGAAGCTCTTCTGATAAGCCTTTAGTCTATAACCCACTCTAATTTGCTCAGCAGTGCAATCTCTGATGTTAAAAATTAATTAAATGGTACTTCATTATCTTCCACCGTATATCCAAACCAAACAGAGCTGATGTAACCTTTTAATCTCCAAAACTATAAGCGTTTATTTTCACGTATCTGTTCCTCTAGGAAGTATGCAACGGGATTGAAAAAACTGCAGTCAAAGGAATTGGCTTTGATGCAACTTGTTCCCTAGTGGTTCTTGACAAAAAATTGCAGCCTTTATCTGTTAGTCCAAATGGTAAGCTAAATTGAAACTCCCCTCACTACAACTAACAAGTTGGTTTGTTCGGATGTTGAGAGTTGCATCTCTAAACTTCATCATGGTGGATAGAAGAATGTTTATAGAATATTAATTTTCCAAATTGGAAAACAAAGTTGATTTTAATTGAATCACATATTTATAGTGAAACAATAATAAATGTCAATTTTAACTGTGCCTCCGAAAAGTTGAGCCTGAGTTTATTTTAAAGTGGGTATCATCAACATTTTTGAAGAAAATCTCTCGAAATATTTTTGTGAAGGCCAAAAAAACCACACAAAGGTTTTAAACAATAATAATGACTAATTTACACCTTAAAAAAGTCAGAAAATAAGGTCAAGTAAGAAATAGAAATGTGATCGATAAACCAAATTTTTGAAAATTAGCCTTTTTAGATATTTCTATGTTTACCATTTCATAATCGAGGTAAAGAATCACAACAATGAAAGTTTCAGTAATTTTTCTATCCTGAAAATTCAGTCTCAGTGTATGGTGAAGAATTTCTCATTGTGTTGTTCAATGCACATATCGATGGCGTAAGTCGGCAATCACATATCTCGTTTGCGGTGTCTGAAAATCTTCCGTCTCTGTGTTATTTTTTTAAAGGAGAACAAATTGACATCATTCCTTGAAGTTTATGCAGAATTTTATTTGCACCGAGAAGAAAAATGACAGCAGTTTTGAAGAATTGCCGTTGAGTGGTTCTCCGTTTAAAAAATGAAATATGACAGGAAGTTTGCGACATTGCTAACTGAGCTATGTGATTGCCGACTTACACCGTGAATATGTATATTAAATTGGATAACAAAATTTTTCAATTGTAGGTGAGCAGACACAAAATGTTATTCTGTGGATGGACCATAGAGCCGAGAAAGAAGCTGAATTCATTAACAAGTTGAATCATCCAGTCCTCAAGTACACCGGAGGAAAAATTTCCTTGGAAATGGAAACTCCTAAACTATTATGGTTGAAACGCAACTTATTCGATACTTGTTGGAAAAAGGCTGGGCATTTCTTTGATCTCCCAGACTTTCTGACCTGGCGAGCAACAGGTGCCTTTTCAAGGTAGCTTCTAAATTTAATTTACCTTATCAGTGTTAATGGACACATAATCTTGTATCATATTATTCCTACTTCTTGTACTACTCCCGCAAAGAGGAACATATGTTCCTGGAACATATCTGGCCTGTGCTGTTTCAGTATCACTACAAAGATTTTATTTTTTCACAGGAGAGCTAGCAAATGACTCAATCTGTTCGAGTGTGTTTCCTCATAAGTGTTAAGAAAAATTCGTCGGCTACTTTTCTTGAAAAAAATAAAATGTGAGGAAGAAATACTGTACCAACACAGTTGAAATTCACTCCTTCATGCGGTTTTGACAATACTGTGTACTCAAGTCTACTACGTAAGGAGAAAAAATGAAAAATCTATCATTAGTAACCAGATTTTCAGCTTTGCTAGACCATCTATCAAATCAAACTCTGTTCGCTGAACTGTTAAGTACAATTGGACCGCGTTGAGCAGAAAGGAACCAAGCCACATCAGCTATTGCCAAATTCAACTGGGCATTTTAATTTATTACATGAAAACGGTGAGGCGGATTTGTTGGAAAATTTCAGTGAATTTTCTGCATGTTACAAGGCAGATCCCCTCAAATTTTCCAAAAATTTGCACAAACATCTTGTAGAAAATTAAATACCTCAGTTAAATGTGGCAACAGCCGATGTGGCTTGGCTCCTTTCTGTTAAACGTGGTCCAATTAGTCAGTCTCAAAATCTGGAAGTGGTTCTAGCTACGTAAAAAATTTTTTAATTTTTGAAAATATTTTTATTCTTTTGAAAAAATTAAATTTTATGATCTTGTGCACCTTTTTTATCAGTAATAACTCATGTCTCCCTGTATGATACTCATCACTCTTCTCATGGAATTAATTCTTCTACCAGGTCATTATGCTCCCTAGTTTGCAAGTGGACGTACGTAGCTTATCCTGATGGCGATTGTAATGAAGACAGTTATGGTTGGAACCTTGATTACTTCCAGCAACTTGGCTTGGAAGATCTTAGTGAAAACAACTGGGGGAAAATCGGTAAAATCTAAATAAAATCTCTTATTTGTTCTTCATGCCACTTGTCTTTTCACTACTTGTACTGCAGTAATGCGGGTTCGGCAGGACCGAATGTGACTTGGACAAGCAAAAACTCTTTCCAATCAGATGCACTGAAATATACCACCTAATGAATAATGGACATGAGTTTACGATCTCCGTAAAACTGCGGTGAAGCTGAGAATACTTGATTGAATTTAAGAGAATTTAATTTACTTTTCATTACCACTTTAGCTCAATCATGCTGAACTCTCTAAAGAAACTTTAAAAATTGTTTTCTGAAAAATGTATTAGCCTCACGCAAAGTTACCCAGAAAGATAACAAGTCTGAAATTTGCTCGCTCCAGGCTCTTGTTAAAGTAATCCCATATGGTTATGTTCCCACTAAAATTTTATTTTCACTGTCCAACATATTTTGTTAACGGGCATTCTACATAGATTGATGATTCAGCTCAGTGTTGATGTCTCTCGATTGCAGTGTTTCGAAATTCCTGCTCCTATTTTGTACTTGAAATTTACATGGAATATTTTCCAATAGAAAACTAAAATCATACAAATTTTTAATAATTTATCTGGATTAGTTTTTCAATTGGCTTGCTTTATAACTGGAATCAGCCTAATTATATCAGATTTCATCTAATCTCCTCTGATGTTTTATTTTTTAGACAGATAACTACGCAACACTGAAACTTGAAATTTTGTGAGTATATTTTACACAATCCACGGTTAATGAATCATTAAAAACGTTAAGTAGTTTAGTTCTCAGTTGAAAAACTAAGACATCAGAGAAACTTGTGCAGAAACTTGAGAAACAGTGCAAAATTCAGTTAGGCTCCGTTTAAATGTAAGTACTTTATTGAAAAGTAATAGATTGGATGGAGTTGTGTAAGGTTTTGCAAAGTTGAGACATCAAGCTGGTATTTTTGCTAACATTTTCTCTGCCAAAGAACTATTAATCATTCGCAAACTGATTGCTGTAGACACATGAGTCGTATCAACAGTAAGTTGGTATTTTTTAACCAATGTGCCTTAAAAATCAAAATGAAGCTGAAAATCTCAATAAAGAATGAAAGATGGAAAAAGTTCATATGGAGCTTGGTAGAAGAAAACTTGGGAGGCTGCACTGTACTGATGATGGGTCCAATTAGACCCGAAACATGTCTACAGTTGCCTTCCTGAATGGTCGCAACCAGTGTTGCACCCAACAGCATATCTCTTTGGTGGGAAAATTGTGCTCCTAGGAGCTTTTTCCCTCTGTATTGAGATTTTCAGATTTATGCTGATTTTTAACGGACGTTGGTTAAAAAATTCCAACTCACTGTATTAATTATTCCTATACTTCATATTTAAGTTGCTCACAAATAAACTCATATTTCATTGGCAACAAGTTTTTTAGATTTTTGTTACTCTGATTTGTGTCATTATTGTAGGTTCAATTGTAAAATCTCCTGGAGACCCATGCGGGCACGGATTAGACAAAAAGGCAGCTCTTGAATTAGGTCTAGCCGAAGGAACTGCTGTCGGAGCATCCATCATTGATGCTCACGCTGGCGGCCTTGGTTTGATTGGTCTTCAAAGCGATATTGTTCCTCCCTCTTTTGAGACAAGAATCGGTAAGTCTAAATGTTTCTCTTCTTCTGTTAGAAAGTATCAGAAATGTAACATGGAAAGAACCTGGGTAAAGGTAGTAAAATATCATGAAAATCCCATGATTTATGTATCAAAAGAAAAAAATACTTGCGAAGAATCAACTTGCAAATTTTGGGGAAAATTCTCAAGTGAGGATTCATTTTCTCATATAAATTTTAATTTTTTAGCTTTACCTCCGAAAACTTAACTTGCATCAGTTGATGAAAAACTAAGTTAAGAGTTACAAATGATGCGCTGAGGATCAGAAACTGCAATCTACTTTCTGTTGTCTAAAAAAATTGGCAATCACTTTCATTTATTATGAAGACTGCCGGCAAATCTCTGTCTTCATACTCACATAAGAATAGCCTATGTATTAATGAAATGATTATATTCATATTATTTTACTCAAGAAATTATGATGGTCACTTCTATTAAAAAATTGGAATGTCTGTCAAATTTTTCGACAGTGTAATGGTGATTGCAGCTTTTGATTCACTTCATAAATCTGCTTTTACAAAATTTATACTGTATTTACATTTTTTTTGTTTTGTTTTTTTTTTGCTTCAGGCCTGATTTGTGGGACTTCAACCTGTTACATGTGCGTTGCCAACAAGCCCCTATTTGTTGAAGGTGTTTGGGGTCCATACTACAGTGCAATGGTCCCTCAAATGTATTTAAACGAAGGCGGACAGTCTGTGAGCGGGAAGTTAATTGATTTCATAATAGATAACCATTCTGCCACACCCTCTATCAAAGAAAAATTGCCTTCCAAAATGTAAGTAATATCGAGAAAAGAGTCCCCCCCCCCCCCATCCTTCTTATTTTAATGTTGTATGGAGCATGAGTCTTACAGGCCATAAGCTTGTTCTTCCAAAAGGAGAGAAAAAAGAGAAAGATGGTTATTTTTTATCATGGCGTTTGCCTTATTTTATATTTAAATGGAGTGTCTTTTTATTATATTTTTTAAAAGCCTCCAATGGCTTGACATTAACACTTTGTATTATAATTTTCTTTCTCCAGTATATTTATTCTCGTAGATTTTCTCTCATATTGTGAGAACTTGCATAGCTAAACAAAGTCCGTCAAAATATACTCCTCATTTAATCCATGAATGATTAATTTTCTGTTCGATCAGGAGCATCTATGAATATCTTTCTTCCGTTTTGAACTCTTTAGCCGAAAAAAGTAATGTAGAAAATGTGGATGAGCTTACCAAAGATTTGCATGTCTGGCCAGACTTTCATGGAAATAGATCACCATTAGCAGATCCTTCACTGAAAGGAATGGTATGTACCTGTTTTACCTCGGATATTTATTAAGATTGAATTTGCAGTTCTTTATAAAAAGCACAATATAGATTTCAGAAAGCGCTAAATATGTTTTTCTCTATGTCGCTAGTTTGTGTTCTCAAACTCTGAAATGACCTAAGATGTTGAATAAACCTCTGAATGTTGAAGGAACAACTCAATTCAACGTAATTGGCCACCAGACAAGGCATGAATTAAATCACCATGTCATGTGTTTTCTCGTATTAGGTAATGATGAATTTGAAATCCGGGGAAACAAGGCTATTTTGACACAAGAAAAACATCTGAGACGTTTTGTCGAAAATTTTCAACTGGGAATGCCAAAAATTTCAGGCGAAACGTCTTGTGTCTTTTTTTTGGTCAAAATAGCCTTGTTTCTCCAATTTTCAAATTAATCATAACCCTAACAGTTTCGGGCCATTTTTACTGAACTTCTAACTGATAATAAACACTTATATCCGCTTGAAGAGTAGTTTTTCAAACTTCTTGTTGTGTGAATAATATTTTACGTAAACTTTTGAAGAGAAAGCATGTAACAGAAGGCTTCAATTTTTATCTCACGTTGCGTCAGGTTGCTCATGTTTGCCCCAGATGAAGTGAGTAATGTTCAGTGGAGATTCTTGAAAGTTGGCAACACCGTGTTTCTTCCATTTAAAGCCATTAAAAGTATCGATTTTAGTGTTGCAAGCTGCCTGACCAGGAATTGATTATTTTGCATACATTTAAATGAAGGCAAAACAGTGTTGCTAACTTTCAAAATCGCCACTAGTAATGTTAAATAAAAGTAGCAGTCTGTAAAAGCTGTAGCTTTGATTCTTTCATTGCAGATATGCGGTCTCACCCTCTCCAGCACTGAGGAAGATTTGGCCATTCTTTACCTTGCCGCTTTACAATCTTTATCGGTAATTTCATGTTTCCTTCATTTATATAATTTACTGTATCTGAAAAAAGAGAATACAATTTCTGGAAACTTTCTTGAATTTGGATGGAAAATGGTGCCTGGATTTTGAAGAAGGGAATTTTCTTCATCTATAGACATTTTCGAATAGGAGGAGGAACTAACGCCTAAGTCCTATCAGTGTGGCACTGAGAGTGTTCTTTTTCACGACCAGTGCCAGTCTCTGACCACTATCTTCTTCCTTGTTATATGCTCAAAATATCACATTGGAAGGAATTTTGTAGATTAACAAACTAGAGCTGCAATACATTTCCTTCCCCGATCCATCAATGCATTTCATTTTTGTGCAGCAATAGGTAATGGAAATAGAGGTCTTCTTGGCAAGTTTATTCTAGATGATAACTGTGATCAAGTCTTGAAAAGTATTTCATTTTCCCAAGAGGGGGTATTTAATTAATTTAATTTTTTTGTATCGATTTTATAGTATTTTCAAAGACTCTAGTATTATGACTTTGTTCCTGAGAAAAATACCAAATGAGCTTTCTGGAATGGGTCAGTGTTTAAATTTTAATTTTCGAGTTTGAATTTTTTACTTTCTGTTTTAAATATGTTTTCTCACCAAAATAAGCAAATTAAATAGTCGAGACAAGACTACACATGATATTTTAATGTTTAACAACAAAATAAAAATAAAGAAAACTGAGCTCACCTGCATGTCAATAGATCAAAATTTTTGCAGACTTCGGTGCGACATGTTGCATTGAAGATGATCCAGTATTTGAAAAACATCTGCAAAATTTTGATTTATTAATTTGCAAGTTAGTTCGAATTTCATAATTTTTATCTCAATCACTAAATGTATCTACAGTTCTTCATTCCAATCTTGTGCAGTAACAAACATAAGATTTTGAAGCCGCAGATTTGAACAGAGATCAAAATTAACAGTTTTCTGTATTCTAGACCACAATAACCGATCTTTATTTTTCAACTCTTTCAGTATGGTGCAAGGCACATTCTGGAAACGCTTCAAGATGCTGGTTATGAAAAGTTCAGAGCTTTACTTGTTTGTGGCGGTTTGAGTAAGAGCCCATTATTCATGCAGACTTTAGCCAACTGTTTACAAACTCCGGTACTTCGTCAAGATTCTCAGGACTCCGTGTTGCTTGGAGCAGCCATGTTGGGTGCTTATGCATCGGGCATATATGCCAGTGTAGCAGATGCTATGTCATCCATGACAGGATCTGCTCAAGTAACTTTACCTAAGACTGTGCTGAAAGAGTAAGTTCACAAAATTTATTAACTTTTTTTCCTATTTTTCACTCGTATCAAATTCTCTACCAAGAAAAGCTAATATAGCACAATGAAAATTTTGTTGCTCTTTAGTAGTTTATTATTTTTTGCTTCTGTTTTCTTACGGAATTGGCATGTAGTTAGCCCAATACGCTCCAGTTATGTTTGTTTCCAATTTTTGTTCATCCGTTTATCTGTGTATCTAATTATAATTTTCGACCTCTCTCATTTTGAATTGTTATCTCTTGTGTCCTATCGCTTCTGAAATTCCTAATGTAATTGGTCGAAAAAACATGAAGTTTAATATCATCTCGATGAAGTGTGAATTAAAGCGCCACACAACGTATGCTCTCTTAGAAATTTCATAGGGTAAATGAATCACAAAGCTGAAAGTTTGAAAATTAACCCAACGACTTAAAATGGATGTTTATAATGAACATTGGTTGAATGGCAAAAATATAAGTGACGCCATCTGTTTAAAGTAATTTCCATTTAATCTCCGTTAAAAATACTTTTTAGTATCTCATTCAGGAGTTGATTTCCGTACTGTCCGTTGTGTTAATCGTCTTTTGCGTAATATTTAGAAGAGAAAACCCGTGACTATTTTTTTAGTTCCCTTCTTGTCTAGTGTCCCATTGCATGCTGAGCATATATCAGTTCTTGAAGTTCCAAGAAGTTCTTGTTTTCTAAATGTATGTTGATTAATTAGCATTACAATTTGGTTTTTCTGTTCCAGTTACAACCAAAGGAAGTATAATGTCTTTAAGAAAATGGTGAGCGATCAAAAGGATTATAAACTCATGATGGAAGGAAAAACATCGAATATCAATGGTAAAAGTCAATAATAAAGCATTGAGGTTTTTTCTGTATTGAATCGTGCCTGTAGAACCAACGGAACAAGTTAATCAGAAGCGCACCAAGTCGTATTGAGTTTGAAGTGAGAAACGGAGGTTTGAAGTTTTATTCCTCTGTAAGACTCAGTGCGCTAGACACTGCTTAGCAAATATCCTTATTTTCAAAATATTTATGTTGTCTTCGAATATCGTTAGGAGAGTTATTGAATTCTCAACTATTCATAACTCATTTTTTTCAAAGTGCAGCTTGGTAAGTTTCTCCTAGGTAAAGCTGGTCTAAATGGAGCCCCTTTTAACAACAAATGTACCTTGTAGTTCAAATATGAAACACATGTTATTTTGACATTGTAGGCCTGGAATATGTTCTGACTCCCACTTTTGCTTTGGAAAAATTTCAGAGGTGGATTAAGGCATTCCGAACGGAGGAGGTGGAAGGGGGGGTCCAGGGGGCGTCCCGCAGAAAATTTTTCAAAATTTTAAGCATCTAATGATCAATTCAAGTCAATTTTGTAATGAATAATCCCCATGTACAAGCGTCATTCCTTCTCCTTTCCTTCGTTCCTTCCTTCCTTTTTCCTTCTTTTTTTTTTCCTCCTTTTTTTTGGGCGAACGGAGGGGGGGGGGAGTGCACGCACATTCCCTATGCAATCCCCCCTTTCTCTAATTACGCTGCTGACTGCAATGGCTTGCAGGTAATGTTATTAATTTTTGCTTTCTTTCCTTGATGTGTAGCCATTCCAATCAGTTTTTTTTTTGGGGGGGGGAGGGGCTGATTGTGAGTTTGCTGTGTTTATAATTGGATCTTCGTTGATATTTTCAATTAAAACCAAAACCAAGAGGTGATTTGATGCCATTGTACAAAAATGATCACTCCACAAACATATTTTTCAGAAACAATTTCACATTCAGTATCTCATAGTTCTTTACTAAAGATACGTTTTTTTGTATTTTTCTTTAAAGACAGATCTCTCCTGCCTAAGTATGTCTAGTTTTTGTTGTCTTGATTCTGATATTATTCTTTTTTATAATGTACTCATTTGTTAATTTTTTAAATTTATGTACTATGGCTGAATATACTTGGTGAATTGTCACAGAACTCCATAAAGCATTTCAGAGTGTGATTTCATAATTTTTTAGCTACTTAACTTTTTCTTTGATTAATTTTGTAGCATGTAGCCATTTTTCCAGAGAGTTCAGAAAGTGTTTAGGGAATTCCTAATCTTACATTAATCAAAAGTGAAGGGAGGAGATAGCAAGTCTTCAGCAACTGCAAAACCTTTATGATCTTTAGTGAATACATTTCTAGAAAAATCATTTTAAAATCGTTACTAACTTAGGTGTCTATTTTGTTAAAATCCTGATGAAAAGTACTGTTAAATTTTAAGATTTTTAAGTTTACCAACTGCTGTAAGTTTTCTCAGCATTTACATTTATATTATTGTTTTCCTCGTTTTTAGAGAAAAAAAATTGTCACTTCTATTTTTGCATTTTTATAAATATTTTCTATTGTGTTATTTTTGTTAGAAGACTGGGAACAAAATCAAGCAAATTATTATTCAAAATAATAAAATATTGATTTGAACTTCATATTTTTTTTTATTAATTTATGTCACCTCTCAAAACAATTCTGCATCNNNNCCCCCCCCCCCCCCCAAAAAAAAAAATTGCATTAACTGCATACAAATTTCTGAAATTTTTCTCTTTGTTTACTTTTTATAAAATTAATATCATTATCTCTCAGGGTGTTTTCTGGATTTTTAAGGGCGTTTCAGAAGTGCTGAAAAAGTGCGGAAATTCCGCAAGAAGGCCCGGAAGTTTTTCCTTCATACCACGCGTGTTTTTAAATTAAAGCCTGGAAAGGATGCAATCCCCTGTGCGTTGAATCTTTGAGTATAATATTTGCCTACCTACAAGATCTTATCGTTAGTTGATCTTGATTCTGTGTGATTGTTTTGTGTGATCTTGATTCAAGTTAATCTACAAGCCGTCACTGGAAAAAAGAACTCCGGCCGTGGGAGCCGTACTCATGGACTGTATATACATATCGTCCGCGTTCCGGGCTTCGAGGCCGAAAGTTCTGGATATAGCACCCAGAACAGTCGAAACTACGGCTCCAGCACCCAGAAATGTCGGTCTCTGAGCCTGAAACGGACGGTATGTCTATACGATGTATACCGCAACTTTTTTTGAGTGCGCACTAATGCAATTTTCTGTCCACGTCATTTTCGTCGCCATTCCATCGAAAATTTCAAATGCTTGACATTTTTCAAACGTTAAATCAAGGTACTGAAAAAGTACTGAATTTTTCTGTCATGGAGCCCGGGAATGAATTTCTTGGCAGTGTACTGAAAAAACACTGTAAAAGTAATAATTTTTGGCCAGCCTGTTTTAGAAGACACCTTGTCAACACTATGTTTTTCCGTGGCATGGCAGTATGTGTCCGTTAATGAACTGATAATTCCTCGAATGTAAGTCATAGTTACTTTGTTAGTTATTTTTATTCGAGTCATTCAGCAGCCGTTATAGGTTCTTATTGTCAATACAAGCAATCTATGTATCAATGAATTATACGCTCCAGAAGTAGCCCAAGGGAATGAGAGTTTAAAGTGACCTCTATTTTTCTAGCTTTGCGTTAAAGTCTCCCTAGAAGTCTCTCTTTTGCTACCCATGTTGATAGGAACAAAATATAAGTCAACGAGCCACATGGACCCAACCAAACCACATAAACCTAAGGAAATGAGAGCTTGAAAGTGACCTCTATGTTTCTAGCTGTGCGTTCAAGTCTCCTTGGCAGTCCCTCGCATACCTACTGCCGCGGCGCGGTGTGGTGCTCCAACTGATAGGTTGTACGTACCATCGTCATCATTGTTTCGCTAAGAAGAGGATGTAGTTTAGGGATGAAAACTATGCCGCCATGATAATAAAAAACGCCGTAGAAGTCGTCGGCTGTTGCCAGTGGCGTAACGGGCGCCCCCGCAGACCCTGCTATGCAGGGGGGCCCAAGCGCCTAGGGGGCCCTCGGCCGCCGAAATTTTGTTTTTCTCTATCTCTTTAATGCTTAGCTTTGGTTTCAAACTTTGGGCCTTTACCTACCGAGATGGGGCTTCTTCCGCTGATTTTTATCGTTAGCTCAGGGTTTTTCATACTTTTTTTTAGACTGTTCCTAACTTTTTTTTTGCTGAAGGGCCCCTGCCTTCCAATGTCCACTCAGTGATTACTAAAATTTTTCTCTTTTTTGTCACTTTTCGTAGGTATTTCGGGCTTTGGGTGACCCATGAATCCAAAGGGCCCACAAGGCCCTTGGAGGCCCTTCGATTCTTGGGCCTGCATGGGCCCTTTTGTAGATCCTTGGGCCTGGGCTGGGCCCCCGCCACCCTTTAGGTCCTTGATCCTTTAGGGGCCCCATTTAATCGGGCACGGGATCCGGGACAGTGAGGGGAGAGGCATTCCAAGTCCAAGTCCGTGATTTGAAATTTCTCGGGCCAAAAAACGGGAAGGGGCGAGGGAAGTAGAGGGGCGGGAGGGGGGAATTTTATCGACATGGAGGGGGGGCCTAGAAAAAATTTTGCAGGGGGGCCCAGCGGAAGTCCGTTACGCCACTGGCTGTTGCTAAATACCCTCCGATAAAACAAAGATTTTCTGGGGAAATTTTGAAAACGTAGAAACATTCAGAATACAGCCGATCGGTGGATGCAACTTAACTAACTTCGGTGTAGGATTGGGTTGCATCGTCGAAGTTGAAGGCGAACCAGCAGTGGTTTTGTTTTCAAGCGGCGCACAATGGATCGAGTCAATAGGAGAGGTCGGACAAAATTTGGAAAATTTAAACGCTTATAACTCCGTTCATACAAAACTTTGAGGTTCTAAAAGTGATTCCATATTGGTTGCCTCGTGAACTTTTCTGCGACAACTATCCATTGAAATTCAAAATGTGACGAAATAAAATTTGCAATTTTAGTCACGAAGTTCATATGTCCGACCTCCTTTTATTGACTCGATCCACTGTGCGGCGCGGAGGTCAACTGGCAGGCTGTAACCATCATCGTTATTAGTCCAGGCGCATGGTAAGTCTACCTGGAATTTTGGGTACGCAGCGATTTTTTTGGCTTACAGCATGTAATTTGGATCTCTGAATCCGAATCTGAAGTTTCCTACCGCGTATCTGGTGAGCATTTTACGCCTTATTGAAAAAATTGCCTAAAAAGGCCTTTTTTTGCGTTTTTTTAATATAGCGGCTACGCATGAGAAAAAGTCCTGGATTTAGTTAATATTTTGAATAGCTGACAAAATTTGGAGGAAAATGGTATATAAATATGCTAGGTTTGCTCAAAAATTGAGGAACCTCGGATCTGGGAACTTTGGAACGCTTTGGAACTTGGCTGACCGCGGCGAGCCGGATCGCGCGTTGACGGGTGCGCCGCGAAAACGTGAAAAGGCGCGATGTTCACGATGCTGTATCTTCCTCAATTTTTAAGCAAACCTAGCATATGTATACACCATTTTCTTCCAAATTATGTCAGCTATTCAAAACATTAACTAAATCCGGGACTTTTTCTCATGCATAGCCGCTATATCAAAAAAACCGCAAAAAAAGGCATTTTTAGGCAATTTTTTCAATATGGCGGAAAATGTTCACCAGATACGCGGTAGGAAACTTCAGATTCGGATTCAGCGACCCAAAAAACATAGAGCTAGTCAAAAAAATCGTTGTGTACCCGAAATTCCAGATAGCCTCATTTTTAGCTACCAGGCGCCTGGACCATATCCTTAGTTCGCGATGAGGAGGATTTGCACGAATAGGGATGAAATCTACACTGCCTTGCTATGGAAAACACCGCATGAACATTGATCGGCTTTTGCCAAATTTCCATTAATAAAAAAATCGATTTTCTGGAAAAATTGTGAATATTTTCCCTCCGATTTTCCGGTGAAGCTTGTTGGTAATTCGATCTAAATCATCTGAAACATTCATAGGAAAATATTCATAACCTTCTGTAAAAATACATCTTTATCGAGAGACATTTGGCAACATTCGAATGCTCATACGACGTGGTACCTTAGCATATGGCTATGCGTGTCTTCACAATTTATTGATAATTCCTCAAATGTATTTGAAAGGTCCTCAGGATTCATAAAAACATTCAGAGTACAGCCAATCGGTGGATACAACTTAATTAACTTCGGTGTGGGGTTGGGCTGCATCGCCAAATTTGAAGGCGAACTATACAGCAGCGATTTTGTTTTCAAACGACGCACAGTGGATCGAGTCAATGGGAGAGGTCGGACAACATTTTGAAACTTTAAAAGCTAATAACTCCGATAAATCAAAACTTTGAGATTTAAATTATGGTTCCATTGGTTTCCTCGAATCGTGACATTTTCCTCTGAAAGCACCCCTGAAAATTTAAAATGTGACAAAATAAACATCAAATTTTGCAGTTTTAGTAAAAAATTTCATGTCCCGACCTCTTCGATTGACTCGATCTACTGTGCGGCGGGCTAAGCGGGGGGCGTCATCATACGTCATCATACCATCAAATTTTTGCAGGCCCCAAAAAATTAATGGTAGATGGTGCGCACCAGTCACCATTTGATCGGAAATTGATGGAAATGTGAGCGTGTATCCAGGCCTTTAGAAGCCTGCCACACGCAGGCGCGGGTGTGGTTGTACTACGCGATTTGATATATATATAAACTTTAGTTTTAGCTTTGAGCGGGAAATTCAAATTTTTACCAACCAATATATTCTAAATAAAAAGGTTAATATCTTCGTTAAAGGTTGATTTCAATGAGTTTCGCATAGCGAATCGTGTTCTTAGCGTGAGTTTGGAGACGAAACGTATATTAGAATGCATAAATTCGTACCTTGTTTAGTGGTCTATTGATAAGAACACATCACCTCCAACAGGAATGAAAAGAGCAGGTAGAAAAATTTGATCGAAACGACCTAGATGCGTTCAGCATTGCCACATTCCTACGACTGTAACGTGCTTCATAATATCAGATAAAATATTGGGAGAACACAAAGAACTTTCAAGCAGAATGAACGAGGTGTCAAATGTACATCGAAATTCGTTTCTTTCGCATCAAATTATTTTAAGTGTTTACACTTTTCAGTTAAACTTGATTCGCACCTCATGAAGTTATTCTTTGCTTTTCCTTTAAACTTATTCTCATGAGTATCGTGTCTAGTTAGAATGCAAATTAAGAAAGCATTATTTTCTTGTCTTGCAACAAGCTTTAGTGCTATAATATTGGTGAGTTTATTGATAACCTATACATGTATCAAGGAATTTTACTATTGGACTGCATTATGGAATTAAGAATTACTAGTTAATTTCAGGTTTATGCTCAACGTCTTGTGTATAATTTTGATAAGCAACATGATTTGATATTTTTATTCACCTCTGTAAAGAAAATTGCACTTGATGGAAAATCACCACTAAGTACCTTCCAGATGATGGGAATAAGAACCAAATTAAAATCACGGAAAGAAACAAAGTGGGTAAAACTCGACTTCTCTTCATATTGTTGAAGGTATTTAATTCAAAGTAGAGAGGAACTAATTGCACAAATACTATCGACACTAGTCGATCAATTTGACTTGATTCTCTGTCGCTGAATTTGGTTCTCTATTATCATTAATTCGCTCTAGGTGGAAGCTCCCAGAAGCGCTTTTCAAGTAAGGAAAAGCTATGGATAAAGGATTAAACTGAGGATAAAGTTTCAGTTTATTAGAAAAGTTTGGATACCGAACTGGAATTCTCATCAAATTTTTTTGTTATCCAACACTATGATCATTGGAGATAATTCCTGCGCCCACAAGAGCGAGGATAGGCAACGCGCACCCACATTAGATGCCGTAATTGTACGTACCTGAATTATTGTAATCTTCCGTCACATTTCTAAGGCGCAATGATACAACTATTTGAACTCTCCGGAATGCGTGAGGTATCACGCCGCTATTGAAGGCGTTTTCAAATCAGCCAAGTTCCGATACCCGGATTATCGTTTTGGACAGTTCATATTATTTTGTTTTCATTTCTTACCACTTGTTTATTTTTAATCCTCGTATAAAAACCTCCCATTTGCCAAATAAAATTGAAGCTAGAGCGCACTTGAGCTATGCATTTGTGACTGCAAAAATGTCACAGGAAATCGAGAAACCCAGCGTGCATGGAGGCTATTTCCATTTTAATCTTCTGTCACATTTCTAAGGCGCAATGATACAACTATTTGAACTCTCCAGAATGCGTGGGGGTATCACGCCGCTATTGAAGGCGTTTTAAAATCAGCCAAGTTCCGATACCCGGATTATCGTTTTGAATAGCTCATATTATTTTGTTTTCATTTTTAACCACTTGTTTATTTATAATCCTCCTATAAAAACCTCCCATTTGCTGAATACAATTCTAGCTGAAGCGCACTTGAGCTATGCATTCATGACTGCAAAAATGTCACAGGAAATCGACAAGCCCAGCGTGCATGAAGGCTATTTCCATTTTAATCTTCTGTCACATTTCTAAGGCGCAATGATACAACTATTTGAACTCTCCAGAATGCGTGGGGTATCACGCCGCTATTGAAGGCGTTTTAAAATCAGCCAAGTTCCGATACCCGGATTATCGTTTTGAATAGTTCATATTATTTTTTTTTCATTTTTAACCACTTGTTTATTTATAATCCTCCTATAAAAACCACCCATTTGCTGAATACAATTCTAGCTGAAGGGTACTTAAGCTATGCATTCATGACTGCAGAAATGGTACCGGAAATCGAAAAAGCCAGCGTGCATGGAGGCTATTTCAATTGTAATCTTCCGTCACATTTCTAAGGCGCAATGATACAACTATTTGAACTCTCCGGAATTGCGTATAACTGGAAACCGCGTTTGAGGAAAACGCATTTAAAGTATTGTTTTTGATAAACTGCGCAGACTTTTCTATGCAGGTACCCTGTTTTGGTGTTTTTGGGTAACCGAACCCTTCTATTGAAGGATGCCGGGTAGATTTTGCGATACATTTTGGGTTTACACTCTAATATATTTAATTTAAAAAAGCGGTTTATAGGCCATTAATACGCCCAACAGTCATTTTGGTGGCAATATGAAGTATAAATAATCTTAATCACGCATGATTAACGCAAAATGAAAGAATGTCGATAGTGAGTAAAGAAAGGGGTAACTAGCACCTTATAGGCCCTTAAGTTTAATGGCCCATATTACGCCCAACAGTCATTTTGGTGGCAATATACGAAGTATACATTTTTGGAGGAATGGATAGTTTGAGAGGAGAATAAATTATTTGAATAGCTCGTTTTTCTGAAATAAAAACAAATCTTTATAAAATGAGATCAAAAAATTGAGCCATCACTATATCGCCGCGCCGCGCCGATGATGCCCGCGAACCGAGAATGATAATGCCGCGCGTATAGGTCGTTCTTAATTCGGAAAAAAAAAGGTTTTTCGACCTCGAGCCGTTACCTATCTATATTCTATCGCTACCACAGCATAGTCCAGGGTACGTAGAATCCGAAAAACAGATGGGCGTAATAACGATCTATACGCCCATAGGCTGTTCTTGGTGCGGTGTCCTCAATTAAGAGAGTAGAGATCATTTTGGCGCCTTAAATTGAGACAATAGGCAACTACAACTACAACTATTGGACATATCTACGTTAGGGTTTTCTCCTGCGACTGCACCTCAATTAAATTGCAATTTTTTGATGGTATGGTTTAGAGTCTGTACCAATTATGTTTTTGCACTTTCGAGGTGCTTGAAAGAAGCTCAACAGCTTTCAGTTTAGCATGAAAGTAATTAGAACAGAAACCTCATTCTTACTGTAAAATTGGTCAAATATTCTCAACGCGAACTCCAAATCAATCATTGTTATTTTGATACGGGGTAGTGAATTACGTATTCTTTAGGGCGATGCCATATCGACGGTGCAAGTCGGCAATCACATAACTCGTTTGCGGTGTCTGAAAATCTCCGCAACTATGTTATTTTTTTAAAGGAGAACAAATTGACACCATCCCTTGAAGTTTTTGCAGAATTTTCCTAGCACATAGAAGAACAATCACGGCAGTTTTAAAGAATTACCGTTGAGTAGTTTTCCGTTAAAAAAATAAAGTATGACAGGAAGTTTGCGACGTCGCAAACCGAGTTATGTGATTGCCGACTTTCACCGTCGATATGCGATGAAGTTTCCTGCGAAGAAGTTATTGGATTTCAGAAGGTGTGTTTTACTTTATCCGTTTATACAAGTTGTCGTTTCAAAAACGAAAGAACGAAACTCAGATTTCCTGAGGTTGTAAAATTGGCTCTTAGAATTAAATTTTTTCACAAGAAATTAAATGTGCAGTTTCTGCCTCAATCTTTGCTGATTTTTGAGTACAATTGGAAGAGAATTTTTAGTTAAAACCGTCCAAGAGTGTCCGAATAAAAGTACGATTCGCGTACTGTTAAAAATTTCGGAGTGAAATCCTATGCCGGAGTCTACATATCGCCCCAAAACCCTGCTTGTTATGAATGCGGAACAAAATTTGAGCTCCTTACGGAGTGACTTACTCTATTACGGAGAAGAAACTACTCTTCTTGTGGAATTTCATAGACTTGTATGGTGCTTCTTTCACTTCGCATTCATATCGCCTCTCCTTTGACGCAAGGACGTACTTCAACTTTAACGTGAGCCCCAAAAAACGTGGAAGAGTCACATGGGGAACAGGACTCGCGTGGAAATTGAGATATGCTGTAACGTCAGGGGAGCGACGATATCACTCGAGGATTTAGCCGCTACATAGATTCCGGCACCAAATTTCACTCCTCGATTCGTAACATAGCGACTGAAAATTTTACCTCGTTCTTCTTCTTCTTCCGTGTCCGGAGTAACAGACATATACAAAAAAATCATTAACAAAATGCATTTAAACCTTGTTATAGAATGTATTAAAAAAATTTAAATCTGGGAGCTCCAGTGATTAGCAACATTAGTTGCAGCGTCATTTGCTAAAATTAGGTCATCCCTAGTGCAGACCGATTTCATTCGAGGACATCCTAGGAGATATGTTCAAAATCCTGGATCTCTCCACACTCACATCTGTCGTCGGTGCCATATCTCCATTTCACCACGCTCGATTTACAGCGGGTTGTTTCTGTCCGTAGATTTACCTCGTTGAAATTCAGTTTCATTCTTTCGTCTCGGGAACACCAAAGTGGGAGTTCTGCGAGATATCCTTTTCTTCTTGTAACTGCTTGCAGTGTTTTCTGGCCGGCTCCTGGGGGATAAGCCTGAAGGACGTGGACGGCTACTTGAGCGCACTGGATGGCTTCCAGACTCACAGCAACGCAAGCTTCGAGGCCAGTTGCCTGAACTTGACGACGGCAATCAAAACACTTCTGCGAACGGTGGACGGACGACGGGTGATCCAGCTAGACGCTCCGCTTTTCACGCTGCCGTACTTGAACCAAGACAGGTTCCCGGTCGTCGTATACTTCCCCTGTTTTCGGGCCTGCCACCACATCGTCATCCAGAGGGTGGACGGTCTCCTCTTCGTCTTCGACCACTACTCCCCCGAGGAGATCGCGACGATGATGGATGGGGTCGGATACCGGAACGAGACTAGCTCGTTTTACCGCAAGTACTTGCGACGCCCGGTCACCCATTCGGTTTTCTTCAGTCTCCGATACTCGCGCAAGGAGAACACTGGCATCACGGGGATTGTCGCTACGTATTTGCTGGACTCCAGCACACGTGTGGCAGTGACGCTTTAGGACGCGATTTTCCTTCCCTGTTAGCATATATTCTGTAAAAAATTGTATCCGTGAAGTTGGCTTGTTTTTCGTCGAAAAAATAAAATAGAAGCAGAAATGTTGATACACTGCAGTAGAGGTGCGTGCACTACAATTAATAGGCGATCAGCGATTCATGTATTATGAATCTAGATTTGTGTTGATAAGTTTTTCCCGTCATATTCTGATGACAAAAATGGTTTAAATGACTGACTTTGAAGGCTTTGAATTGATTAAGATCTGAGATTTGATTACGTGAGTTACGAGGGCTTCATCTTTTTGCCTATTTAAAATTTTAGTTCCGTGCATCCTGATGGTTGAAATGTTGTGTTTGTCGTCCAGTTAAGACAAGATTAAGGAGAATTGAGTTCTGTGATTGGTCAGTTTTATCCTTCGTACTCTTTTTGTCGTCGATAAAGGATGGATTCAACGACATAGTATCAGCAACCCAAGAGATGCCCTTAGCTTCTCGATCATTACATCATTTATCGACGAGAAAAAGGAGACGAAGGATAAAGCTGACCAGTCATAGAACTCAATTATCCTCAATCTTGTTTGAACCGGTCGACAAACACAAAATTTCAAAAATCAGGCTGCTTGGCAGACAGAGACAATGTATCGATGGCCAAAGTACGAAACCACGTATCTCCGTTCAGTACGACTATCAGCGCGCCTTCATTTTTCAAGCAAACTTCCGGCTCAACATTTGCACTTCCCATTCGCGAATCATGCAACACAGGAAAATTTGTTGTTGCTATCATTCTTTCATAGGTAGACGATAGAATATACTGTCTCACCATTTTTATTGATTTTTCCTCATTGTAAATAGAATATTCTGTGAAAATCAAACAATAGATTTCATTCTTTTTCCGTCTAAAAATAAAATACCGCAGTAAAGATTTTAAAACAACTTAGTCAGGATAATAGATAACATTAAACGAAAACAAGAATAAAGTTAAAAGAATACAAAGAACACAGTTAAAGAATACCGAGGAGCGTACTTAAGGCAGCCAAATTTTGACTGAATGTAATTTCCTGAGCATCTGTTTATAAAATACAAAAATTGCGATGTGCGTATATTCTCCAAAAATTGCAAAGCAAGAAAATATTGACGATTATTGGCACTGTAAAATACTTGAATTTTAGAGGCAGGGGGTTAAGAATCATCAGTGTAATCGCAGAATAGGATACCATCAGTGTCTCATTCTCTCATTTGACTCTAACAAATACAGTGCGCCTTCAATTCGTGAGAGACCCTCCAGCTCAGCAAATTACATTTTCACCGTATCTATCTCTGCCTCTGCGCTTGAACTACAATACCTTTTTCGTTGTTTGGCAGGACAATGATTCAGTTACGAGATTGTTGCCAAGATAAGTATTAAAGTGTATCAAATATGATGTTTCCAGGTGTGCGGCCATTTTATATTTTCAAAAAGAAAATTGAATTCTTTGACACTTTTAGAGACCATTTTTAAAAAAAATTGATGAAAAATCGTGTGCCGCATTTCACGCATTAGAATCGATCAGTTATGATATATACGTAAAATTAGCACAAAAACCGATAAATGCACCGGAGAATAGTGACGCCCGATAGTTATTAAAAAGTGACACAGTTTTCCCAGAGGAGACCCCCCGGATCCCCCTCAAGGCTAGGGAAATCTCCTGAGTTCCTCGGGTAACCCACAAATCCTCCTTGATGGAGCGTCTTTCAATGTCCCCTGAACTGGACCTTCTTCAACGAGTCGTCCCTGCCCCCCCCCCCCCCNAGTTCATAGCTCCGTCCACATTGCACGCAGTTTTCATCCCAAGAGCTTTGTAAAGCCTAAAAACAGTAAGCCACTCAGAAGGTGATCCTTCAGAGACCGAACTCTTCTTACGAAGGTCCTACTTTCATAGATGGATCCAGACGCTTCAAACGGGGGGTGAGAGAGGGGTACGGGATGTTTCTCACAAAAAATATTCGAAATTTTAATACACCTAATATACAGTTTGAGCGAATTTCGTATTGAATAATATGAGCGTCCTTCCTTCTTCTTTCCTTCCTTCCTTCCTACCTTTCCCTGCCCCTTACCCTCTCTTAAAAATTTACTTCTGAATACTCATCCTCTAGGAGGTTTGGAGGTTTGGAGCGGCCAGGAAGCCGAAGAACAGGCTGGTTTTAGAGCCGGTAGGTCTACCGTCGACCATTTGTTCACCATTACCCAGGTCATCGAGAAGAAAAGGGCGGTCAGCCAGGAGCTGCACTTGGTGTTTGTGGATCTTCAGAAAGCTTATGACAGCGTGCCGTTAGTGAAGCTTTGGGAAGCCTTGGAAAAAAGGGGTTTTAGCAAAGGACTTGTGGGGGCAATTAAATCATTTTATAACGGGACGATAGCAAAAATTAAATGTCGTGGAGAGTTGTCCGGAGGTTTTTTCGTCACAAAAGGGCTAAAACAAGGCTGTTGTTTGTCACCAACACTATTTAAGGTATACCTAGAGCACGTGTTAAAGGAATGGAAGAATAAGGTTGCGGGAATGGGCGTTCCACTCGTTGATGGGCAGACCCTTTATACTCTATGCTTTGCCGATGACCAGATCGTTGTAGCTGAAGATGAGGAAGATGCAGATTACATGACGCGGAAGTTGGTCGAAGAATATCGGAAATGGGGCATGGACGTTAGTGTGTCCAAGACAGAGGCTGGTCGTGGGAGCAGCGCATCAACGGCAAAGCATAGAGCTTGAGGATGGACGGCGCATCGAGGAGTGTGACGAGTATAAGTATCTCGGTGTTTGGCTCGATCAGGATGGAAGGATGGATAGAGCAATTAAGGACAGGATCATCCAGGGCAGGAGAGCCATCGCGATGCTGAACGGGGTGCTCTGGGATCA
>NW_017547290.1:2352304-2405899 GCF_001854935.1 Bemisia tabaci
ACCTGGTAGTAACGCATATGAAAACTTGCACACTTCATAACTAGAGTGCGCTACCAGCCAGGAAGAATAATGAAAATTCATTTTATACACTCTTTGAATTTGGTTATATAACTTTTATACTAAGGGTTACATAATAAAATAAGTTTTTTAGTAAACTTTTAACTAAAAAACTTTACATCCATTACATAAACAATGAATATTCTTTAGCTTGTGGTTATTTACGGTTTATACTTTTAAAAACAAATTTTTTATATAACTCTGCTACTAGGGTCCTTCCTTCTCTCCGTCGTTTCTTTCTTTCCTTCTTCCCTTCCTTCCTTTTGATTGCCATGTAAACACACAGGGGTGTAAATGACCTTAGTTGCTAAAGCACCGCTTTAAAATAAATTTATATTACTATGACTACTACCTTCCTTCCATTCATCCTTCCTTTCTTTCTTCCTTTCTTTTTTTCTTTTTCGTCTTGAATAATATGAGCATCCTTGCTTCTTCTTTCCTTACTTCCTTCCTTGCTTCCTTCCTTCTTTGCTTCCTTGCTTCCTTCCTTCTTTGCTTCCTTCCTTGCTTCCTTCCTTCCTTCTTTGCTTCCTTCCTTGCTTGCTTCCTTGCTTGCTTGCTTCTTTGCTTCCTTTCCTCCTTGCTTGCTTCCTTTCCTCCTTGCTTGCTTCCTTTCTTCTCTCCGTCGTTTCTATTTTTCCTTCTTTCCTTCCTTCCATTCATCCTAATTTTCTTTCTTCCTTTCTATTTCACTTTTTTCAGGCCAGGGGGGAGGAGGTGCCCCCTTGGATCCGCGCACCTCTACTCGGAACATATTTCCGTCTCACCAAAGATGGATTCCTGTAGAATCGGCAACGAGTGCGGAGCGCGCCGCGACGCATCGGCCGAATAAGAGCGTCTCGGCGCGGCGCGGTGCGGTGCGGCGGCGGTGACGTAATGGGCGCCCCCGGCGGCGCCGCGGCCCAGGCGGGCGTCGGTGACCAAACTCATATTTCTCCTCGCCCGGAGAAGAAAGTTGTCCGAGAATTCGTCGCCCTCCCGACATAAGAACTTATCTCCACACCAAGATGAACCCTGTCGTCCGTATAACTCAATGCTTACCCGGGCTCATCCCGAAGTGTAGTCAAGCTCTTTTTCCGGCCGAGCGACGATTCCGATTCCTCTCGCGCCGCATGAGCGTATGACCTTCTCCGCGCGGGCCCCGTCAACCTGGGTTGACCCACGGCGAGTTGATGAAGGTGACCCGCGCACGGGGCGATTCTGGATTAAATGGACGTATTACTATCAAACGGAACTATGTGCATTAAGACATGAGCCCTAAGACTCATAAGAATACATGCGTAACGGGTCTCACGTCATAATGCACATGGTTCCGTTTGATAGAAATTCGTCCAAATGTAACCGTCCACAGGAAGTGGGACCTCGGTGGGCAGATTATTGAAATTATTACACAAAGCGGTAGACATGAAAGACAAAAGAAAAATGGTGCGATCCTGCTGGTGGCAAGTTGGTGGTTGCACACTGAAAAAAAAATCTCGGTGTATTTACTAAGAAAAGGGTAAAATTACCAAGAATTCAGGGTTCTATTTGATGCCAGTTTTTTCTTAGTAAAATTACCATTTATGGAATTGGTAATTTTACTGAGAAATCTCGGTAAAATTATTGAACTTACTCGGTAATTTTACTGGACCTTGGTAAAAACGCCAATATTTGGTATTGACTGTGGTAGAATTACCGAGATAAAATGGCAAAGTTACCGAGAATTTATTACCAATAAAAGTGGTATTCTTACCTGAAAAAAACAGCATAACACCGGTTTTTAGGTGAGCTTACCGGTCTGTCTTGGTAAAATTACCAATAATTGGTAAAAAAATTGAAATGGTAAAGGTACCAACGGACCTTGATAAAAACGCCGAGAATTTTTTTTCAGTGAATGGGACCTCGGTGGGCAGATTATTGAAATTATTACACAAAGCGGTAGACATGAAAGACAAAAGAAAAATGGTGGGATCTTGCTGGTGGCAAGTTGGTGGTTGCGTTGAGCAAAGGAGGTTAGTAATAGACTAACTAACGGCAGCTGACAAGAGACTCAACAGTCAGTGCATCATTTTCCCCCTTAGTCCATGACCATCTGTTTCAAGCCATAGAATCGCTCCTGTAGGCTGATTTTTGACATTGATAGACACAAGTAGACAAAGGAGACAAAAGAGATATGGAGGGATCCTTTCGGCGGAAGTGAGTGTTTGCAATGAACATAGGAGGTAGGTAATAGATGAACTAACGGCAACCCACGAGAGACCCTATAGTTAGTCCATCATGTACGTCCTTAGGCTGCGTAAAAACCACACATTTCAACCAATAGGATCGCTGCATACTCCCCATGTCCCCTTTGCATATAGCTTCGTCTATCAATTTGAACAATCAGCTCGGAGACTCCCAATGTGTTCTTTGTCTATAGCTTTGTCTATCAATTTTATTAATCAATCATATTCATAGGATCATATTCATGGTCTTCCCTTGATCAGCTCCTTTCCTTAGAAGACCTTATTTGGTTTACATCATGATTAAGGAAGGTTTAAGGAAGCGGCCTGGAAGCCCTGAAAATAGCATCATAAAAGGGACAATCTTTGCCAACTTCGAGTAAAATACAGCAATATCCCCTGGTAAAAATTGGCAGTAGAATCTGTGTTCCAAAATACTGTAGACCTACAGCCGGCTGTAAGATTTCCAATAGTATAGCCTTTTATAGCCGATGGCGACTAAGTAACAGCCAGGTGACAAAGTGTATGCTAAGCGTTACTAATTACGGATGCTAGGACTTAGTGAGTTTTTGGAATACTGCTCTCTTCTGGGGCCGTAGTATCTTGATTTATTTTGCGAAGAAAGTACCGTACTTTTGATGGATGCCTGCCATTACTAATATATTAGAGCGCCTTCAGTTTCGTATGATACTGTGCAATACCTCTGGTGTAAAATAGTTGCTTCAAGCGCCGTGGCACGCTGCGGCGCGGCAGGCGGGCAGCCAGCGCGAAACGCGCATTGGCGCCTACAAACCTAACAGGGATACTTCACGCGTTGCGCAATGCGTGAAGTATCCCTGTTAGGTTTGTAGGCGCCAGTGCGTCGCCGCTCCGCTTTGTGTTAGACTCCAATATTTAATCTGGCGGAGTCAGCGTTATTCAACTCATGATTTTGGAATGTTTGCACATCCTGTATAGATTATTCTTATTTCAGTTGATGAAAAAAGATATGTATTAAAGGAAAATATAATGAGTGTTTTGAAAATATTAAGGTGGTTCCGTATCAAACTTACTGATTTCCAAAGCACACGAATTTCTACACAATTTTTTATAGTCTTTTACATATATGTATAATCGATGACGAAAAAGCAACAGCCAGGCGATAAAGTGTAAAGCCCGATAGGAACTATAGCCCGGCTGCAAAATTTTTTATCACTTCGTATAGCCCGGCCGTATGATTTTCTCCGCATTCTACAGCCAGCTATATGATTTTCTGTAGCCTTCTTTAGCCGGCTATAAGAATTCCTATGGTATTTTGAAACGCAGCTCTTATCGCCAATTTTTACCAGGGTTACTTTGTAAAATTTTTTTGCAATGAGTTGCCATCGCGAAAAGTTCAAAATACGAAAGAAAAAATCCTATAACTTCGAGAAACTTTAAGGCACGTGCAATCTTACTTAAAAATTTACAAAACGAGCAGCATGTTTTCTTCCCGATTTTTGTATTTTTTGTAGTGGTAGATCATTGTAATCTCTTACAAGGACCCATTTCCAAAACACTGCTTAATTTTAATGAGGCTGGCAAAAATTGTCCGTTAATGATGCTACTTTGAGTGGATTCTCCTTCATTTGAAAGAATAGGCAAAACGCGCGTCTCAATGCGGAAATAGTGGGAACACGGATGGCGAGTACTTGCTGGAGCAAGTTCAGAACCTCACCAATCACCACTCAGCGCGTACTATTTCGATGATAAGTTCAGTCCTTTTTGTAATGTGAACTAGGTGCAAATCACTATCGAGGATTGGAGCAGTTTAAAAGAAAACAAGCAGTGAACTCCAACACAATGTGTTGATAAGGCGCGTCATTAACTCGCACATATCAACCCCTTTAGTTTTCATTTACAGAGATTTCAAAATAGGCAAACAGCATAAAATGAGAATTCACGATCCAACACTGCGAGGTCAAAGACGCACCTTGACGAGACCGTGTATTGTGAAAGTAGAAAGCTATTCGATCGAATTTAAGTTTTTTGATCTGCCTCAAGCAAAATCTTATCAGATTCTTGAAGAAAAGTGCTACGGAATAATTTAAGCGAAGAAAGGAAAAATTCTGTCGAAGTCCTAGAAGATAAAGTCGATTTAAAGGTATTTTGGGGCTAAAATACCCAAATCACCGGTAGTAAAAATCCCGTTATATTATTGAAAAGAAATTGACTCGATATAAATGCAATTGCATTAAATACGTCTTGATTTTGTTATTTTAAACGTCTTTCCATGCAAAGAAGTTCAACCATGTCGTTGCTTTATTCATTCATGAATTGAAAGTAAGCAATCTACATCCCGAAAATCTACTGATTTGCCGTAAAAAATTGCAGAAACTTGATATACCAGGTCGATGCACCCACTCGTTGAATTTACCAACCAATTTTGTGAGTGCAAATGTGTAAGAATCAATATGCTATAGTCATTTTGGGTGCATTTATTTTTCATGAAACAATAATAATTTCAATCCCGAAAAACCATCAATTTTCCGTATAAAATCGAAAAAATCAAAATATGTCAACTCCCCGACGTGAAAATTAGATTCTACGTATGTAAAATGTAAATACTTATGTATCGATATGCTGAACAGAACTATGTGTGGACAGTCAGAAGCCCGCGGCAACATTAATTCAACAGAAAAACTGTAAAAATTAGATAGGATTTTAGCCGCTTTGCCCGCCTCTCCTCGCTACTTACAACAAACCGTTCTTATACTCATCTCAAAATTTTTCTCAGAGCTTTGGGTTATTATCAGCTTCCATTTAAACTCCGGTTCGATGGCCGAATCGGCTGCCAAAAAAGCAAGCCACTGTTGAGGGGTTCTATGAGAAATTCGTGATATTATCGGCTCTCAGGAAATCACCCCATGGCTAAAATTGGTGGTATAAATGTTTAAGTGCTTAAAATAATCGTATTCAAGAAACTAAGGAATTAAACTATGGAGTCAATTTCTTTTTAATAATATAACGAATTTACTACCGGTGATTTAGCTATTATAGCCCCAGAATACTTTTAAAGCGCCTTTGCGTTCCAGAATCTCGACGGAATTTTTTTTTTTTTTTTTTTTGCTTAAACGATTCAAGAAACATTGTAGTTAAAAATATAAAGATTTTTCGATTTGGACGTATGAAAAATGTTTAACTCGTTCAGGCACACCGTGTATTGTATGGAGTACTGCTGTTATTCGACCGTTGTCTTCAGGTCAAAATTCTTACAAAGAAGCCCCTTGCAAGAGGCAAATTTTTTGTAATTTCTCCCAGTTTTTTCAGCGTTAGGTATATAAATGAATTGTTTGTCAAATTTTGAGGTCAATTATATTTAATTGTAATTTATACTTTCTTTTTTTCCCCTTCATTTTATTTTTCGTATCGAGGAGTCGAGGTTTTGTTGATTTCTTCGGATTTCGATTACTGTAACTTCTCTTCTATTCGGCCGATTTTTATGAATGAGGTCTCTTTTTATTTGTGTTTTAACGGAGAGTAAGGAAAAAATTGCTAAATACATGCGAAACAATTTTTTTTGAAAATTGGATGAATCCTAGCGTGACGGTGAAATGGTTAATGAAGCGTGAGTAATTGGGGTACGGGTATCGGCCGCGTTGGGACCCAAGGCCCATTGTTCTTCGTGACGCCGACGCAGTGATCAGGAGCGTGGGGACGAGAGGGCTTAGTGGACTCCTGTATGAGCCACGTTTAGCAAATGGTCTAATGAGTCTCGAGGCTCATCACAGATTGCACTTACCACTATCCTGGTGGCCCCGGCTATCAGAGCAAGGAGTACCAACTTTTGAAAAGGATAACAGTGTTGTGGAGATATGTCAAAGCAACGTTGTGAACAAAACGGAGTGAGTGAAATTCTCATTCAAGGAGTGCCGAACTGGTCAGCCATCCTCGAATCAGTTCGCTTGCTTCCGCTTATATATGCATATTTTAAATCAGCGCGCCCCATTCTAAGGTTTTTTTAAAAAAAACCAAGAAACGTAGACTCTTGGTATTCATTACACATAAACTAGCGAGCCCCAGAATGAGAAACAAATTTTAATCATTATTATTGACGGATTAGTAAACTTTTTACACGCTTTGGAAAATCTCAGAAGTTCGCGGTAGTCACTTTTCGGTAAGGAACTAGGGGACTCGGTTATTGTATCGAGGGGGGGGTCGAAACGATCGCAAAGGCGGTATACTACGTATACGCGCCAAAAAGTGGATCATTTTTCCTTAGCTTGGGCTGTGCAGGAGAATATATTCCGGTCAACACGGCAACGGGCACGTAGCCACCCAACTTTCTCTCCGATGAGCAAGCTATCCGTCTCAGTCACACACACACTCTCAGATCGACTGCGTCGATCCCGCACCGCAACACGCGTGGGGCTAATGTATTGATCATTTTTTCTCTAATTGGTCACCATTTACCATTTACCATTCACCATTGGCCATCGACACAACAAACGGATAGACACAGGCACTCGCACGTCTAGCGCGGCCGGGTGCATGATCCGCCGTCATCGGTGCCGCCGGTGCCTCTCAAAATCTACATCCGATCACTTTTCTTGGGCTTTGTTGCCGGGTGTACTGGAAAAAGCATAAGTTTCGCCTGCTCGGAGAGCAGATTAAAATATAGTAAAGACATGCGGCTGTCAATAAAGGACGTTTGGTTTTTCCATGATTTGTTGACCCCTCTCTCCCTCTGCGTCAGGCACCCTCATTTTTTTCCAAACAACAAAATTTTGCGATAAAATAGCAATTTTTGTACCGTAAAATTGGAAACTTTTACATCACTTGGTCAACAAATGCCAATTTTAAAGATTAATAAAATAAGTTCTTATTTTTAAAGTATCAGAGATAAGATAAACAACCTGCTATTCAAAGAAGCATTGTATTTAAACTTTTTTTTGCCATATATTTCGATCAAATAGGCCCCTGCAATTATTGGATATGTAACATGCATTGCAATCCGCTGTCGTAGCAATAAATAATTTTCATACGTAATCGTAGTTTATTGTTAAGTGCGAGCCACTCTGATCCAACGTTACTTTGGAGAGGTTTATCAGGCGGACCAATGCATCGGGCGCCTTTCGTAGGAAGCCAAAATTCAATTAAAGGACTGAATGATGATTTACAAAAAAAAATTAGAGAATTCTATTTGAAAAGATGTACCTGCAGTAGGAATGGGACTCTTCAGTATCATAATTGAGGAGTTTTTTGGAACAAGGGCATATAAGACTTGCGATAGGTACTGCTAAGATTGTGCAACTTAATGCATCGTTTTTAGTTAAACAGTTTAGCGGATAAAAAGCGTATATTTATATCTGATGATTGCAACTTTATGCACCTTTTTTATGTTTTGTTTCTAATAAATGTTTTTAAAGAGCTACACACAGTTTTCTGAGAAGTTTCCGCGAATTTACCAACATGATCTTAAATAAAAGTATCGAAAATTTCGACGCGACATTTGGGTTCGTTCTACTTTCTTTTAATGTAACTAAAAAAGAAAATTAAATATCTACCTAATTTCAGAATCCTTAAATGAGGATACACATTTTCCCTTTAATTGTGGTAAAAACTAGAGCAGAAAGTCAAGAATGATGACACGCAGTCCTACAGCATTTCTACAGTCTTGCAGGCGCTGATATGCGTTTCACGTTAACTAACCGACTGTACTGCGTTTGGCGCAATGCGAGAAGTATTCATGCAGTCTTGTAGGCGCTGTTGTGGTCCGTACGCCGACCGCGCCGTTTGGCGCAATGCGTGAAGTGTTCTTAAAGTCTTGCAGGCGCTAATATAGGTTCAACGCCGGCTGCACTGTGTTTGGCGCGATTATTCGAACTCGTGTTAGAATAATCGCAGCATCGAATAATGTAGCATATAAGGCCCATGTTGTGTCTCGACGCAGCCCTGTAAGGATTTTTTTCTGAAAGAAATCTTAAAATTGTTATTTATTTTTCTGTGAAAATAATTAGCGTGTACCTACGTGTAACTTAGTTCACTGGAAATTGTGTACAGAGTCGCACAATCTTAGCAGCATTGCAAGTCCTATTCCCCCTTTTTCTAAAGTACTCAATTTTTCTCCAACTAAAATTTCAAGATAAATTACTATTGCGCCACGGGTTTAGCCGAAAATATCTCTCAGACTAGAAATAAATAAATAAATAAATAAATACACCGAAAAAATAAGTGAAGTTGATTTAACATTCTGGATGTAAAAAAAAGTGTGCGAAAACTCATGAAATGATGAATTACCCCCTACAGTAGTTATTTTAGCAATGCCAAGATGTAAAACTAACTGCTGTGGCAAGTAATTTAGCATTTTATTAGTTATCGCACCTGTTTTCACATCCAGAATGTTAAATCATCTTCACTTTTTTTTCTGTGTAAATAAAAAATAATTAGTTGAGGTTAATGGAGCAGCATCTCTCTATGAGATAGTCCATGTTCAACCGTACATCAAGTCTGAGCCTCTCAACTTCATTGAAAACTAAACTACCACCGAGCCTCGGGCCTCGGGAAACCGGTGGTGCTCGGGGCTTGCCTATACCAGGTTTTATAAAGCTGTTAAAAGACACCGCACTAAAACAACCGCTCGACAAAAGGTTGCGCAACTGCACCACAATCGTACTAAGGAAGAACGACGTATACACATCCGAATGTTGCCAAGTCTCCCCTCGTGAATTGTGCGTTTTTAAGGATATTCACGACTATTTTTCCTTGAAATTTTTATATATTTTATATATTAAATTTCGAGCGAAATTGTCTGAAAAATTCAACGAAAAATATCCACAATTTTCGCAGTAAATTCGTTATTGATTGAAGGAAACATGGCAAAATGTGAAGGCTCTTCCTCACGGCAGATCAGGTTCACACCACCCGATCCCTCGATTCGGGGCAATGGGGGGTGAGGGGGTTAAAAGCACGGCTAATCCGTTCGGGTGCAGGTAGATTTAATTAGCGACACGAGCGCTGCCAGGCGGCGGAATGCTCAACCCGTCCGGGCGCGACCTCTTAAAATAGTATCATCTGAATAATACATAACGCGATAAGCATCTCTTCCTGCGCGCTGACGCAACTCCGATTTTCAAAAATCCGACTTTCTCCCGCGCACGTAACCGGCCGCCGCACTGGGCCGAGGGGGCAGGACCGGGGTCCGGGGGGACGGCGAGGGGGGAGGGGGAGGCTGATTTTTTTATTCGGAGTTCGTGGTATTGAACTTGAGCCGCGGCGCAAGTTGCGTCATAACGTCCGGGCGAACGTGTTGGACCTCGTCCCGGTTTTGAATGGGTTTTCCTGGCGCGTCGCGTCGCGTCAGTGGGAGGGCCCGCGAAAAACGCCGTATGAGCCTTCAGACGTTGCCAAATCTCTCTCGATGAACTATTTATTTTTGAGGTTAGTTATTTATGTGTCGAAGGCATATAGTCAAATCAGGCATTTTGTCGAATGCCTAGGCAAATAGTCAAATTAGGCATTTTGTCGAATGCCTAGGCAAATAGTCAAATATTCTTACTTAGATTGATATTTTGATTCTTTACTTTAATTTTAGACAAAATAATTCGTTACTCCTGTAAGAAAGAATTCTCCGTAAAAATATGCAGCATACAATAGTATTTTAAACGATTTTAAGATCCTAATGTACATTTATCATGCAATTTTCAGCCCGTCATAAAACGTAGAATTTTTAAGATTTTAACATTTAAAAGTACTAAAAGCTCGTTGAAAGGATGGAAGAAGGAGAGTTCGCAGATTTGAAGAGCTATTCTCCCCAAAATATTGAAAACCCGTGAGCTCCTCGCCATAAATTTACAGAATCTCGTAAACTGTCAAATGCGACTACCGGCTTAGGCATTTGATAAAATGTCTGATTTGAGTAATTGCCTTCGACATATCGACGGCGTAAGTCCGCAATCACATATCTCGTTTGCGGTGTCTGAAAATATTGGCCTCTATGTTATTTTTTGAAAGGAGGACAAATTGACCTCAATCCTTGAAGCTTTTTCAGAATTTTCTTCGCACAGAGAAGAATAAACACGGCAGTTTTAAAGAATTGCCGCTGAGTAGTTTTCCGTTTAAAAAATAAAGCATGACAGGAAGTCTGCGACGTGGCAAACCGACTTATGTGATTGCCGACTTACACCGTCGATATGCATATTTATCCTTAAGATTTTCAGATATTTTGGGTTAAATTGCGAACAAAAGCGTCTGAAGAATAAGAAGAATACTATTCACGATTCGCCCTAGAAATCCGTCTTTTATTGGCTGGATGACAACGTCTGAGGGCTCATACAATGTTTATCCTTTACACGGCAGTTTGTGGTCCTCATTGTTGGTATTACCGAAGCAAATGGACAAGACTAGAATTAAAGCATTTCTCGACCAGATTACTCCTTTACCTTTACTCCATTACCATATGCCTCGTAGAGGAATCGCGCATAGTTCAAGTTGCATGAGCTTTAGTCAAAAAGGTACTATTAGAAATACTTTTGAATTAAAAACACAAATGGATAAATTTTAAGTATGACGGCATGAATCTATACGTCTCTCTGTCTTCTTATCCACATGTTAAAGTCTCCGTTTAAAAGTTGGTGAAGACAGTCAAGTGGTCAAAATAAATTTAGAAATGTATAAAATCAACGAATCGCCATCAGTTTTGCGAGTAGGCAAACTTCCGTACACTGAGAAAAAACTATGGTTTATAAACCTATTAGAGGTAAATATGGACCACCTATAATAGTCGTAAATAAACTAATGATTCTCGGTCTGTGAACCATACTAAGGTCTCTGTACCTAATTAAGGTACCTCGTACCATAACTAAGGTATATGTGCTATTATTATATGTAGAGGTACTACTATTAGTGGTGTTCCATATTTACCTCTAATAGGTTTATAAGCCATAGTTTTTTCTCAGTGTACGGCAAAGTTCGATAAGTGGTATCAGAAAAGAGCCGAATAATGAAACCGGATGAGGTGAAAGTTCAGTTCGGAGGTCAACGCTACTTTTCATCAAAAGATAATTAGTGGTGAGCAACTTGTTTCAGTATACAATGCGCACGAAGATGACTGATTAACACGGAAAGAATTAAATGTTGAGATAGCATTTACACTGTTAAAAATATGTCCGACAAGTTTCAAATGCTGATTTTACATTTTAACAAATGCTAATGTAACTACGCCCACTGCAAAACGTACAAATTAAAATGTTATGTTAGCATTTTTGTATTGTAAAATCAGCATTTGAAACTTGTCGGACATCTTTTTAACAGTGTAAATGCTAAATCAACATTTAATTTTTTCCGTGAATGTTGAAGGGAGCACTTTGCTTGGCTAGAGATGAGAGAAAAACCCTTCAAGCCGCGGAAAGAACCTATTTAGCAAGTAAAATTTCAGAGGTCACCTCTAGAGTTTTCTTGTCAAAAGAATTTTTTTTGGTTCATTCAACTAAAGAAATTTTATTTAGACGAGGGGACTTTCGTCATCATTCAAATTTTACTTGGCACCATTCGCAACATGTCGTTTTTTTATGTACAAATAAAACCTTTTGAGGAAATGGTTCTCTTTCTTGTAATGCTTCCAATTATTTCAGTGTGTCAGCAGTCTTGTGCACAGAGCCCCATTGCTTACGTAATAAACCATGCAATACATTACCCAATGGATTGCAAACGGACCAGGCGAAAGTACTTTCGCGGAATTTAAAATTTCTTAAAAGCTTCTACATTCATAATAAGCCAGTTCGATTGATAAAAGTCGCACCGGTGCGTAATAGTTTGCCAAAGAAGTGTTTCAAACTGAATTCTGTCAGCTGAGTGTTGCCAATTTGCAAATTCGTCACTGAACAGTGTACTAACTCACAGTCATTCTGCACAAATTGCTCGTTTTCTCAGAATAGCGCGGTTATACCGATGTGTATACGGAAAAAACTTAGTATGGACATTTAAATGCTGCAACATTTCCTCCGATAAACGATTAATTTTTGAGGTGAGACATGATAAGTCTTCCTTAAATTTTTGAAAAACTTTCAATTCAATTACGAGTATAATGCTCTGAAAAACTGGGTGACAAACATCCACAAGTTTTCAGGAAAATTTCTAGTTAATCAAAGGAAATTTGTTGAGGTCTGAGGGGTTTTACGGCGTTTTTCTTCAGCATGGACCAAAGAAGAAAAACAATGCAATGAGCTGAACCGTCGTGCTGAGAAAAAACGCTAGTATGAGCCTTTATAGGCGTTGCCGCATATTACCTTCGATAAAACGCAAATTTACTGGGAAAATTCTAAATGTTTATCTTATTTTTCCAGACAAATTTCTTCACAATTTAAACTAAAAATCTGTGAAAATTTCAAGGTAAAATATGGATAACTTTCCTCACAATGAACACTCACTCAACCTCACTTTGTCTCGGAAAATTTGGCAACATTTGAAAGCTCATACGGCGTTCTTCATAATCACGGCAGTGTAGGTGCAGAACCTCCAGAACTTTTGTCTATAACAGCCTTGCAGAATCCTCGACCGGCCTATTTCGAGTCCTATTTCGGCCTCCGCCACTGAGGCACGTAGGAGCGGAGCACTGCCCTGCTAAGGAAAAACGCCGTATGAATATTCGAGAGTGCCCAGATATCTCCAGATAAAACATGTATATATGAGGAAAGTTATGCTTATTTTTCCTTTACATTTTCAGATATTTCACATGAAATCCAGAACAAAATTGTCTGAAAATTTAAAAGAAAACGATGACAAAGGAGATGTTGCTTGTCTGAGGGATTTGCGATTTGGCCGTTGATTGTTATGTAAAAGTTCGCGAGAAACACGATGGTGCCACTGGTTTTCTCTGAGATCATCTTCCAAGCTCAAAAACAGCTCTCAAGTTGAGGCCAAAATGGAGGGGATATCCCACGCTACCCTGAGAGTCCACCTCTACATCAAGACAAACTCTCCATGCAAAGATAGGGAGCAAATACATTAGCAGTGATGCCGTGTTTTCAGTTTTAGAGTCCCCAAATAAAGTGGCAGCCCTGTCAATGTATTTGCTCCCTATCTTTGCATGGAGAGTTTGTCTTCATGTAGAGGTGGACTCTCAGGGTAGGGTGGGATATCCCCTGCATTTTTGCCTCAACTTGAGAGCTTTTTTGAGCTTGGGAGTTGATTTCAGAGAAAACCAGTGGCTACATCGTGTTTCTCGCAAACTTTTACACGAGAATCAACAGTCAAATCGCAAACTCCTCACACATGCAACATCTCAATTATTCCCAGTAATTTAGTTTTTTACCGAAGGCAATCCGGCAACGTCTGAAGGCTCTTACGGCGTTCTTCCTTAGCACGGCAGAGTAGGAGCTCCGAATTGGACGGATTTCTTTCAAACGGAACTATGTGCGTTATGACGTGAGCCCTGTTATGCATGGATTCTTATGGGTCTCAGGGCTCATATCATAATACACACAGTTCCGTTTGATAGAAATACGTCCAATTTTTAGAGATAGGCCGCGCCGAAAATATTGGGCAACTGTCCGTGTCATCCTTGCGGGTGTCGGTGTCCATGTCGTGATACGGGCCGGGTTTAAACATTCACGGCTTGTCATCGGTGTTTTGAAATGATTAATTATCCGCTCATTAATTAATGGCCCCGACGCTGAATCGCTGATGAACCGTTGATTCATTATGTGACCGATGCATGCAGCGTCACCGTTACTCGCGTTAAAATCCGCCTATTTACCATTCTTTCCGACGGGGGTTCGGAAATTATTTCAGCGGACTGGCAACGCTGGATGTGTGGATTGTTTGCGTCTCTTTGGCCGAATTTGGCCGTGCAACTTTCGAGGAGGGTATGACTTTTTCACCTCCCAGATTTTTGGAGGCAGCGGTTCAGAGGGCTACGGCGCACATTCGAAATTTCGACACCCGCGAAGGGAAATAACTTGACAATGTTTTACATAAGATCGAGTTGAAATCTGCGTGGTAGATTTTGATTTTGGCGTGCAAGGCACTGGAAAAAAAAATCTCGGTGTATTTACTAAGAAAAGGGTAAAATTACCAAGAATTCAGGGTTCTATTTGATCCCAGTTTTTTCTTGGTAAAATTACCATTTATGGAGTTGGTAATTTTACCGAGAGATCTCGGTAAAATTATTGAACTTTCTCGGTAATTTTACTGGACCTTGGTAAAAACGCCAATATTTTTTTATCGACTGTGGTAGAATTACCGAGATAAAATGGCAAAGTTACCGGGAATTGATTACCGATAAAAGTGGTATTCTTACCTGAAAAAACCAGTAAAAATACCGATTTTTAGGTAAGCTTAACAGTCTGTCTCGGTAAAATTACCAATAATTGGTAAAAAAAAGTGAGATGGTAAAGGTACCAGCGGACCTTGGTAAAAACGCCGAGAATTTTTTTTCAGTGCTGGGGATGCGGGATAAATTTCACTTATTCCAAAATCAAAATTCGCCGTTTGCAATGTGTCGTAGACTCTTATACTTTTGATTCTGACACTAAGTGTCATATTTCAAGTGGAAAAAACAAAATTCCAGGTCGAATCGTTCAGTGTGTTTGAAAAAAAATGTCATGTATTCTGCTGTGCTACGGAAAGGCCGTATGAATAATCGAGAGTTGCCAATTTTTCCTCAATAAAATGTTCCTTTTTAAGGAGAGTTACGAATATTTTCTTTTGAAATTTTCAGATAATTTTAGATCCAATGGCAAAGAAGATTTTCCGAGAAATTAGAGGAAAAATATTTACAAATTTCCCTGAAAGTTCATGTTTTAACAGAGGAAATTCGGCAAGGTCAGAAAACTCATAAGCCGTTCTTTATAAGCACGGAAGTATAACCCATCAATATCCTCAAAAAAATTTCGAAAATTGATTTCTGAAATTTCCGAAGTAAAAATGTTTCCTTGTTTTCGAGATATTTTCGATGAATGTTGAGCCCCGTCTTATTTTTCATAAGGTCCCAGGAAAAGGATCACCAGGCATCACCCAATCAGAGACGACTCGTAAAAGTAGGAGATGTCACTCGGCCAGCAATCCAAATTGGCGTCCTTGTTTTCTCATAGACTTGGTCTCCGGTAGAGTCCCTGGTAAAAATTGGCAGTAGAATGTGTGTTCCAAAATACTATAGACCCAAAGCAGGCTGTAAGATTTCCAATAGCTTCTGTAGCTAGTTGTACAATTTCTTATAGCCTTTTAAAGCCGATGGCGATTAAGCAACAGCCAGACGATAAAGTTTATGCTAAACGTTACTAAATACGGATACTAGGACTTGGTTAGTTTTTGGACTACCGCTCTCTTTTTGTGCCGTATTATCTTGATTTATTTTGCGAGGAAAGCTCCGTATTTTTGAAGGATGCCTGTCATTCTTAGTATGTTGGAGCGCCTTCAATTTCATATGATACTGTGCAATACCTCTGGTGTGAAATAGTTGCTTCAGACGCCGTGTCACGCTGCCGCGCGGCGGGCGGGCAGAGAGCGCGAAACGCGCATTGGCGCCTGCAAACCTAACAGGGATGCTTCACGCATTGCGCAATGCGTGAAGTATCCCTGTTAGGTTTGTAGGCGCCAGTGCGTCGCCGCTCCGCTTTGTGTTAGGCTCTAATAATTAATCGCGCGGAGTCAGCGTTTTTCAACTCGTTATTTTGAAATGTTTGCACACTTTGTATGGATTATTCTCATTTTAATTGATGAAAAAAAAAAAAAAAATATGTTTTAAAGGAAAATATGATTTGTGTTTTGTAAATACTAAGGGAGTTCCGTATCAAACTTAATGATTTCAAAAACACACGAATTTTTACACAATTTTTTATAGTCTTTTATAACCAATGACGATAAAGTGTAAAGCCCGGCAATAGGAACTATAGCCCGGCTGCATAATTTTTTATCGCTTCGTGTAGCCCGGCCGTATGAATTTCTCCGCTTTCTGCAGCCAGCTATATGATTTTCAGTAGCCTTCTTTAGTCGGATATAAGAACTCCTACGGTATTTTGAAACGCAGCTCCTATCGCTAATTTTTACCAGGGGTCCCTTATTACTGAGAGTCAAGACAATGCGCATCCATTTCTGATTGGTTCCCGTATTTTAGGCCTTCACAGTGTCACAAACGGGAATAAAGATTACAATTTCACCAACTGCGAAGATTATAAACCGAAATGGACATGGAATTCGGGGTACGACAAGGAACAAATGGAATGAGCGAGGGAACGGAGACAGGAACCCGGGAATGGGTTAATCAAAGATTACAAAAAACGTCCACTTTGTGTAATCTTCATTCCCGTTTGTGACATCCATAAGACGCGTTCTCTCAACTCTCTCTATAAAGGGACTCAAGTCTCCAAGTGACCCGACACGGCGCTTTGACATTAACCTGCATCCCGAAGGAACGAAATTGAAATCACTTTCTCTCCCGGCGTTTTCCCCCTCTGGGCTTGCGTCATTCGTTGAATGTAATTTGCATCGTCAGCCGAAGACTCTGGTCCAAGGTCGCGGGGCATCCACCATCCTCAGTGTCAAGGAATCACCACAGAGCAGTACTACCGTGCTAAAGAAGAATGCCGTATGAACCCTCAGGCGTTGCCAAATGTCCTTTGATAAATCACGACTTTTCTGGAAAATGTGTAAACATTGTTCCTCCAATTTTTCAGATAATTCAGTTCGCAATTTTTCCGGAAGTTCCTGAAAATTTCAAGGAATAACATTCATAACTTTCTTCAAAAATAACTATTTTCCGAAAGGAAATTTGGCAAATTTCGAATGTTCATACGGCGTTTTCCCTTAGCACGGCGGAGTAACGCTTGTCCTCTATCTCTGTGGTCGTGCACGAGTCTGGAGGTCCTCGGTTCGTGCACAGACAACTGGTATCTTTTTTGTATCCTTTGTCGATAAAAATTGCCGCGCTCCGTTGAAAAAGTGGCCTCAGCTCCTCTTTACGCGACCCAAATTCCGAGCGACGTTCCATCAATATGAATCGTGGTTTTGTGGAGGTCAAAAACTGACTCCTCATCCTAAAATTTGGGCATTTTTTACTTCGTTGCTTCGAAAAGTATTCTTCAAGTCAAAGTGGCAATTAGATAAAGTGAGATATGCCGGCACCTGCTTGATAACTTCGTGTTAAAGTCAAAAGGACCGTCATCGTGTAAATCAATTCCTCTGATTGAAAAGAATTACAAGGATAAGTACGTCCTTTTATTGAACTTACTAGGCCTGTTCCATTCAGGAGATCTACTTGACTGAGCAGAGATTTTTGTAAAATTACACAAAAATCACGCCGCGCACATGACAAATGTCAGAAAATCACTCTTCATGCGCGATTTGCGTAGTCCATATTTCGTATTTTAAAATTGTTTTCCCCATGTATTGCCGTGCTATACTGAAAAAAAAAAACACATTGGATCTAGAAAACATTGACAAGAAAAAATACTCTTGATTCAATTAGATTTAAGCTTAAATCAAAAGGAAATCCGCTCAAATTATGAGGCTTGGTGCAATTATTAATGGTGGATTTAAGCAAATTCCGATTGAATCAAGAGTATTTTTTCTTGTCAATGGTTCAAGAGTCTGGACTCTAGATCCAAGGTGTTTTTTCCAGTGTTAAAGAACTGATAAAATTGGAAACTTATACCCGGTTGATAACTCGGGCGCCATCCAATTCCCTCCCCTGATTCCCTCCCAAGACCGATTCCCTCATGCGGCCGGAACCGATTTCCGATTCCCTCTCGGCTTTGAAGTAAATTGAAAATATGTGGCAACGTCGCAACAATTGATCAAGTAGTAAGACGAAATAATCAAGATCCAAAATAAACTCACCATTCCCAGATACACCTGATACAGCGCCATTTCTCGTAAGAGTAGAAGAGTAGGTGGTAGAAGTTGTAGAAGTTTGAAGTATCTTAAACGGGTGTACAGAGTCCGTCACGTCAAAAAAATAAGACCAAAAAAAAAAAAAATTATCACAAGAAAACATTTGGCGAATTTCTATGAGACACCGTGCGAATGAAGTGGAACAAGGCTTCATCGTTGTAGTTTTCGAGAAGTTCGGATATATTTTTTCGAGAGCAGCAATTTTTTTGGCAGTTTTTGATTTGGGTTTTGCCACTGACTGATTTGCGGAATTTATTAAAATTTTGCTGTCGCGTAAAATTCTCTTCAGCACGGCAACGAAACTCGGAAAATCGGGATGAGCTTTGTAATAAAAGGAGTTGTACCGCGCGTGAAAGTGGTATCAGGTGTATCTGGGAATGGTGAGTTTCTTTCGTCTTACTACTTGATCAATTGTTGCGACGTTGCCACATATTTTCAATTTACTTCAAAGTCGGGAGGGAATCGGAAATCGGTTCCGGCCGCATGAGGGAATCGGTCTTGGGAGGGAATCGGGGGAGGGAATCGGTTTCGGGAGGGAATCGGGGGAGGGAATTGGATGGCGCCCGATAACTCACCATCCCCAGGTGACTGGATGCAAGCTCAAGGGGGCCAAGGGGCCAAGGTCTATTGTTTTGTAGGCCATTAGCATAACTGACTCAATGAACATGCGTTGGCGATGCAACTCAACGACAAATTCTGATACTCTTCGAGTGTGAAGGAGTTATCGCCCTTGACTTTCGGAGGCGTTCAAGATATTCAGCATCGAACAATGGAGAGACAGTGATACGGGCGCCAAAAGGAGTTCGGTGTGGGCAGGTGCACGAGCGTTGAAGTTAGATTAACTTTTGTCACCACGCGCGATCGACAAAAGTACTGTACCCTTAATCAAATTCCTATTTCAAGTTTATAATCGGCCCGTTGCAAACTTACATCTGTGGTTATTCAAGATGAAATCCTCAAAAATTGTTAAGACAGTACACGACAGCACAGATTTGTTTGTTGTTGCGGTGTTCATTCATTCGCCGAAAATTTGCAGGCAGAAGCGGATCCAGCAATTTGACAACACCGGCTTTCCTCCCCTTAGACCTATATTAAATAATCGATTCTTTTCTTAGCACATGGTCCCTCTAAGAATCGAAATATTTCCATAGTTTCAAATGGAAAAATAACAATGTTGCCAATTTGCTGGATCCGCCAATGTTTGGGAGCGATCTGGACTTGCGACGGACAGAGGCGGATCCACTAATTTGGCAACCCCGGATTTCCTCCACTTTAAACTATACTAAATAATTGATTCTTGTTGGTGCACCTGGCTCCTCCAAGAATCGATACATTTCCATAGGTTTAAATTGAGAAAAAACAATGTTGCCAATTTGCTAGATCCGCCAATGGCGACGGAAACCGAGATACGCCCTTACCCCAAAGGATCGATGAGATGAATGGTTGTTCGTGAAATAACTCATTTCCACAAGGAGGACCATATGGATTATACATATGGATTACCCTGGTGAGGCTCAAAATTTCCTCTTTCTCTAAGCAAAATAAAGACAGATTTGACGGAATCTAAACATAATTCAAATGGATGGACCTTTGTTAACGGTTGGAATAGATAGTGAGTTGTTATAAGAAAACAAAATTGGAGTCACGAATCAAATTTTCTACTTTCCCCTCTTTGCATCGAAAGCGTTGCAAGTAATGCGGTCAGAAAAATTATTTTCTATCCTCTAAAACGTAGCTTTTTATTCTCGACCAGAAATATCGCGAGCACTTTTAAAAAGAAAGCGCCTTTCAGCCTTGAGACGCACCGCACAGAGACTTAAACGCACGTTTAGCAAAGGAAGCGCCCTATTTACTTTTATTGAGCTGTTGGATTTACACTCATTTATTCTCATTCCATAGCATGTTTCTGGATGTAAAAGTCGTGCCAAAGCTGCTACATTGATCCTCTTGGCGGCCGGACTTTGATGGAAACGAATTCAAAGAAAATGAGTAAAACCAACCAGTATAAAGTTTCTCATGTCCGTGACACACCTCAATGCTTTCCCCGCAGAATAGTGTGAAACCAGCACTTGTCCACCACCTTGTTAGTTACTCTTTTACATTCAATACTTAGCTCTTTCGCTTAAATACTTTATTTAATTACCAGGAGGTGCGCCCCTTGACCGCTCCGCAGTCCAACCCCTCGAAGCGCTTCGCGAATCGAGTGATATGCGTTACGCCGCGCGCCGTGACGCGTTACTCTTATAATGAACCACTAGACAAGGTACGAATTTCAGCATTCTGATACATGTATCGTAACTGAAATTTTACGTAGAACACGATGCGCACAGCAAAAATTACCCCCATCAACTCCTTACGAAGATATTTAATTATTCTTGATGCGTGACTTCAAACCACCCGCTCATGAAAACTCAATGCTCTACGTGATTTACATCGCGCGCTAAACGTTATCATGACAGTCTCTGCATTATAAAAATCTGGTAACCTCTATCTTGACGCTTTGGCTCAGCTATAGCAAAGTTCTAAGAGTTTGAACAACACATGGTGGGAAATGAACATTGCTCGATTGAGAAGCTTGCTGAAACCGTTGTAGTGCGCGATTTGACTCACGTAGAGCTTTGAGTTTCTTGTGAGCGGGCAGTTCAAATTCCTCGTAGCCAATGTGAAATAAAAACATAAATATCTTCGTCAGGAGTTGGTTTCAGTAATTTTCGTTGTGTGAGTCGTGTGTTACGTGAAATTCTGGTTAAGAGACATGTATCAGATTGCTTAAATTCGTACCTTATCTAGTGGTCCATTCTATATTATAGACTATGCGTTACGCGTTACTCTTATGATTCTATATTATAGATAATGCGTCACGCGTTACTTTTATGATTTTATATGACAGAAGCAAAATGAGCTGTTAGATCGTTGACTCCGATTCGCAATGACTAAATCAGGCAGCAGTGTTCATCGCGGTCAACTTCGCTCGAGTTAAGAGGTCAAGACAGGCGGTCACTCGCGGTCGCGGGGGCGGAAGTGGTCGGCTGCGATACCTACCTTCTTGAGGAGCTCAAGATATCGCCGCTCCTTTTATATCAGGACGTATCGGTACTCTCACGTGAGCCTCAGAAAACATGGAGTCATACGGACTAGAGGGCTCATATCCAAATACACTTACGTACTTTATCAAGAGGAGCTTTAAATTCGAGCTTTTGCCTCGCGGGGTTTACGCCATTGCCAACCTGCGAAGAATTACCCGATCTCCTCGTAACAAAATACGCTTCAACTTTCGCGTTGAGGATCAAAGAACGACGTATGAGCACTTGAAGGTTGTAGAGTCTCTACCAGTAAGAACTTTGATGTTTGAAACAGGCTGTGCGTATTTTTTCGTGAAATTTTGGAGGCATTATATTAAATTGCGAGGAAACGTCTCTGAAAAATTAGGAGAAGTATGGTCAGAAATTCGCTGGAAAAGTTCGTATTTTATCAGGAGCAATTTTGCAATTTCGGTATCTACGTACGGCGTTTTTCCTAAACACGGTGAAAGGCATGAAAACCCACTAAGTTGACAATGAGCCCACAGCAGCGCTGGCGTTTAGAGTAAGTAGCCTTGAAGAGCGTGCCTCCCTTTCAGTATGCTTGGAGCTGAGCTTTGATTTTAACCTAATTCGTACCGCCGTGGGAAAAATGTCGCTCCTTTGACGTAAAGGCGTACCTCGATTTTAGCACGAGCCTCAGAAATCATAGATTCATATGTAAAACACTGCCGTGCAGCGCAAAAACGCCGTAAACGCCATTATGATTTTTTTGGAAACAATGTATCATAGCTGAAAAACGCGTGTATCTTGGCACAGTGTTTTACTGAATTGTTTCGCAAATACTATCAAAAACTTAATCTGAAAAGAGGTGTCCATGAGTGAAACAATTTTTATTTTATAAAGAGTTAAGTTCCAAAAAACGCGGGCAATTTTTGATGGATTTACGGCGTTCTTGCTTAGCCCGGTAGAAACGGCTCACGTAAATATTGAGGTACACCTTTATGTCAGAGGAGCGATAAAAAGAGCGTAACTGCATGTATAGCGAAATGAGCTCAGTGATCCATATAACCTCATGCTTTTCATAAAGCCCGCACGAATGGTATTACGTCTTTACGTCATTGGTGGCAGATCATCAGACCTTGTTTGATCGACTTTGCATTATTGTTAAGAAAGAAATTTGATCGAGACGCACCTATCGCACGTGATATCAATTTGTTTTTCAATAGTTGAATCTTAAAAATGAGTAAAATATGATGAGGACCGTCCAAATGCCGGAAATTGTCACGTCTAATACATAATACCAAGTCTGAACAGGTATTATAAATTGAACAAAAAGTATCCCACGCCCCTCAACTTCTGAATGGCTAGATCAAAAAAAATGAAACTTAGGAGATGTTGCTGTCTTAAGGATCTTTTCTTTTGCATCTAGATAAGCGATAATTTGTTGGGAGCATAATTTTTAAACTCCGATCACGCGGGGCTAGGAGGTCCCGACTTTTCTTTTTCAAATGAAAAGCCCTGACACATCGTGAGAGAAAATATTTAAAAAATCATAATTTTTGGCTCCTTGCAATTGCAAATTGAAGACTGTTTATCTCAAATCTCGTTGGTAAAGAATACCTTCTAACATTGTAATTCCGGAGAGAAATTTTCACCTCTGACCATATTGTGAAACGGCAAAGGTTCCCATTGAGTACACCAAGTTGCTCCTCCATACACGATCAGCAAGTCGAGAGATAAATCGTTATCGAATCATTAGATCGATTATTCCATACCTCAGCCACGCTATATATCGATCAAGGTTATTCAATAACGATTGATGGTACCGAATAAAGTGTTCAAAGCTAGATTCGAATTTCTAAAACCGGCACCGAAACAAAGCCCAACTACACGATGAATGATGAGCAATAAACTATATCACCGTTTATCCTCTCCTTTAATTTCATGCGTCATGTGACTGCACTTAGAAGCTTCAGCGAAATGCATTTGAACACATTGCACCGCTAATGTTGCCAAACCAGTGAGGAAATTAATTTATTTAACTTCAAGAAATATTTTGATCAAAAACAAGATCTATTGAGTAACGCAGGGAAAGAACATTGCGGCAGATTTTTAATCAATGAATGACATTAATGGATGTAATCAGATTTTTTATGTTTTTAGATAGGATGGACGGAGAGAGGCAATCCAAAATTTATAGAAATAATCAATAAATTAGAATGTAAACAAGGCCTTCGGGTTATGCTCTGTAAAGCATACCTTCCACCATGTAAAAATCATAATAAATTAATTTGTTCAAAAAAAAAAAAAAAAAAAAAAAAAAAACACTAATCCAGAACAAGCTCCGATCACCCGCGTATTTTCTTTACCGTTTCGAAAAATCTATACCTAATCGCGTTACCCACCACTCCGGAAGACGGACGCATACGTTTCCTCAAGCGACGCGACAAAGCGTATTTTGAAGAACCTCTTCAAATTATGATGCATTTATGACTGATATGTTAATTAAGACCAAATATTTGACAGCCTCTAGATCTTGTTTTTTAGTTACGTCACTCAAATTGACGTGCAAATTAGCAACACTCTCCTCAAATAAGTAGGCAACAGTAGGTCATTTTAAATTCTTATGCGCGTGAATTTTGGAATAGGCTGATTAAAATAATTCCAAGATATCTCAAAAATGTGTAACACAGACTTCGATAAAAAAATAATAGAACATTTCTGAAATATCTCCTCTATTAAAAAGAGGATTGAAAAAATTGCTCCGAAATAGAATTTAATAATTTTTAAATACAAATCATGCTCCAAGGCTACAGTTGTGCCATTCTTTGTAGGAACAACGTTTAAGATTTGCAGTGCTGCCCAAATTGTGCAACTTGGTGCATCATTTGCAGATGACTAATTTATTATCTGGAACTACGGCCAACCATTTTTTGCGGTAAATTATCGTTTTTTTTCTAAAGTGTGGTGACAGCCAGGGACTGAAACTCATGGAAATTACTCATTTTTACCCTTCAATTCATCCACTGCCTAAAAAATGTTGAAATTTCAAGTTAAAGGGTAATTTAAGGGAGATGAAGATGGGCGGAACCAAATTGTTTAATCTGAATGCTGATCTAAGACCCCCTGAAATTCCTCCTTATCTTGAGATCCTGATATCGATGGCTAAAATGAGAAACCACGTATCAAAATAATTGTGATATTTCAAAATCTCTGCTCTTATTTCATATTTTGAAGGAAAGCAAGCCAACTATACAGCTTAAAATCTTTACCAAATATTCTGCTTATAGAACAAAAAATCAAGGAAGTTTTTCAAGAAATGAAGTTTACTAGTTATTCAAAGGGAAAATAAAATATGACCAGAAATCAACGACGTGGCAAACGGTCAAGATAGGGGATTTAGCTATTGATGTGTTTCAGGCCACGAATCTATTCCGTGCCGTAAAAAAATAGGCATAGACATTTTTCATACATTTTGGCCCATAATATCTTCGTCAAGGCTAAAATAAAGAAAAACGGCGATTTACCCCAAAATTTTGGTAAAACCATAGCTCCGACTAGAGACACAATCAGGATACACTTCATAAAGGAAATAAAACATTATCTCTTGAGCACGCTTCTTCAGTCTGCGGGCTGATTGTTGAAATTTATAGACAGAGCGATAGACAAAGAAGAGATGAGGAGTATGGAGCGATCCCATTAGTTGAAATGTGAGGTTCTTATAGACTAACGGAGAAAATGACGAACCAACTAATGGGTCTCTCGTGGGTTGCCGTTAGTTAGTCTAATACACACTTCCCTCGTCCATTGCAACCACCTGCTTCCACAAAGAGGATACCTTCATATCCCGTTTGTCTTTCTTCTTTGTCTATAGCTTTGTCTATCAATTTAATCAATCAGCGCTGGCTCATCCCCGAGACATTTTGTATTTATCATCCTACTATAATCACGATCATTTGCCGAAATCGAGTTGGCACCGCAGTACTGCGTAATGATAGCATCACAAGTGACTCCCGAATGATGGATTCAATAATTCACGGGGCACAGCCGACCCTGCGCGGGGGAGAGGGGGGCTTTACATCGGGGCCGGCGAGCATCAAGCCCCGCGCATTAAAAAATAGAGAAAGTGACATTAGACATTACGGTGTCAATATGACTTCACTTTTGTCATAATATTAGCAACGCAAACAGACGCGGACGTGAGTGTTAATCAGCGTTGTCGCGCTGCACGTTAATAGAACTCCTACATGAGCGCCGAAAGAGTCCTCGGACGTTGCATTTCCTCAGACAAATCACGAATTTTCGGGATATTGATGGATTTTTGGACCACGTTTTGGAAAATTGTCGGACTTCTATGGTGTAGTGGTTGTAGCGCTAGCAGTGGCGTGGCGTGCTTTGCGATATATCGATTGCTATGCCATTTAAACCTATGGAAAAGGATCGATGAACAAGGTGTTCGCAGCGAACACCCTAATAATCGATTCCTTACCACAGGCCTAAATGACATAATAATCGATGTATTGCAATTCACGCCGCGCCACTGCGCTAGCTCTATGATCGGGAGGTCCCGGGTTCGATTCCCGGCCAGGCGACCCTAGTTTGATGGTTTAAATAAAATAATGGTTGCCTGGGACTGGTTGTAGGGACGGAGAGGGGGGGGGACTAAAAGCGCAAGGATTAGCCCTCGTGGACTATTTAAAACAGTGAAAAAAAAAATGCAATGAAGAACCACTATTTTTGACTTATTTTAGAAACAACATACATACTATGCGGTTTCCCTATGCAGGAATGCGCTTTTATTGAAGAGCCAGAGATAGTGGTTTCTTCTTGCAAAATATAATCCATTTTGTCTATCAATTTTTCAGAATTTTTTTTTCGTAATTTGATCTAAAGATTCTGAAAATTTCAAGGAAAAATATTCATGATTTTCCCTCAAAAATGAAAATATTGTCAGAGAAGAAATTTGGCACCTCTCGAATATTTGTACGGCTCGGTGTTAGAGCGGAGGAGGGTAGGGGTGTAAGTGGGAACTTTCCTGTTCCCGGTAATTCCCGCCTGAGACCTACTTTTCCAAGGAATTTTGACAGAAAAACAAATACACAACATACAGGGTAAACTAGTCGTATTTTGTTCGAAACAACAAATTGTTTCTGTTTTTTTCTTGTTTCTTTTGCGTGATTCTGAACAACCAATAAGATAGCGAATTCCAATTTCAGGTTAGAAAACAGCGTTGTCTCGGGCAACAACATAAAAACTTGCTTCTGAACACGTTGCAGTTGTTGTACAACAATGTTGCTGTAGGGGTTCCCAAATTTTGCGCGCGAAAATAAGCCCCGCCCCCAACAACACAGAACAACTTCAAACAAAATGCGATTGTTGCTTGTTTTCCCAACATGTTGCGAGTGTTGCCTCCGAACAAAATACGACTACTCTCACACATAGAAGAGTCACCGGTTTCACGTTTCTGGGAACTTCATCGATAATTTCCGTGAAAAGTTCGGGAAGAACGGGAGTGTTTTTCGTAGCTTTTTTAAGTGCGAGCGATTACTGTGTCACTGTTTTGCATTTGTGTATATTTCTACAAATCCCCTCTAGAAAGCAGATTTTAGCCGGAAATTCTCGGAAAAATATTCGTTCTCGGGCACGGAGAAATTCCCACTTATCTCCCTAAATGTGGCAAATACGTTTAAAATCGTCGAGCCTTGCAAAGAACTTATAAAATATGGATAATATCAGAATTCTTAAAGCGGAAGAATGTGATAGGCTTTTTGACAGTCGAAGAATCTAACTTATTAATCTTCCATAATTGATATTCGATAGGAATGCCGTCAGCCTTATTGATTGCATATTTGGCAGGGTTGTAAAAAAAATTGATTTTGGGGGAAAAAACTGTACGGTTTCACTTGGGCGACTCCGAGTGTTACGAATGCATAATATTTTTTTGTACCCTTCTCCTTACGTCTAATGATTGGTACTTTCATCTCTCCTAATCCGTTGAAAGGTTTTTTTTTTTTTTTTAATTAAAAGTCATCAACCATTAAGATCTATAGAGATCTGCTGGTATTGGATGCCAGTTTCCTTCCTCCCTAATAGTGCAAGATGTCATATCGAACATTCGTGCCTCTATCAAACTGAATGTGTTTGATGTCATCGATGTGACAATATGACATCAGCTGTCAAAAATAAGGGATGGCTGATGAATATTTTAATTTCTGTGGATTAGATAATAAATTGATCGCAAGAACATGTATGCTTGCCTCGAAATTCGATTGACTACAACGCGGAAACAATTGAGGAAAAAATAATATAAATTAGATTAATGCAACATTTATGGCCATAAAATCGGAAGGCGTTTCAACTTTTTTACCGTTTTGCTGTTTTCGTGGCTAGATGATTAAAATTCCGCTTGGACCGAAAATTGCACTTGTTCACATTGATTTGGATTACACTGCTGCCAGTGCTCCGTCATAAAGCATCCGTTTCTGTTCATACCCAATGGTTGCAAGCGTGCTTCTCAAGAATTTGCAACTCTGCGGTCTACTTATGGTCCCGCACTTTTGACTTAGGGATAAAATGTTTACCTCGGGTTTTATTGAAGCTTTTGAAGATCTAGATAATTGAATAAAATCAACTTATAATGTCATAGCCCCAGAGGTTGTCACATATCGTCGCTTCTCTGACGTAAGGGCTTATCTCGATTTCCATGTGATATCTATTTTAAATGTAAATCCATGCACTCTGGGGTTCATGTGTAAATCGAGATACGCCCTTACGTCAGAAGAGGGACGATATGCTCATTCTGCGTAATCTTTCTAGGTTAATGACGCTACTTTTGAATTTAACCTTGCATCAGTATTAAAGCTGCGCAAGAGGAAGGTCCCTCGTTACACGAAAGTGTACAAAAGGGATGATATTTCTTCATGAAATCTTTAGCATTCCACTTGAAAGCCTTTAAAATAATCCTTGCCGTTTTATTGGAGGACAAAAGTATTTTAGGTAAAGTCAAATGAGAATCATTCTTTGCTTGAAATTTTTGTTTCTGGTAAATCAATCAGGAATAGCGAGGTTAGAGACTATGAAAGCGCTGTATGCTGGAGGACAAAAGTATTTTAGGGAAAGTCAAAAGAGAATCATTCTTTGCTCGTAATTTTTGTTTCTGGTAAATCAACCGGGAATACCGAGGATAGAGACTGTGAGAGCGCTGAATGCTGGAGGACAAAAGTATTTTAGGTAAAGTGAAATGAGAATCATTCTTCGCTTGAAATTTTTGTTTCTGGTAAATCAACTAGGAATAGCGAGGACAGGTACTATATGAGTGCTGTAAGAACATGTACGACTTGCTTTTTTTCCAAATTCCAATTTTTAAGCATCAAAGAGTCAGTTTTAACTTGCTCTCCGCCTTAAAGATCCACGTTATTTCGAAACTTCAAACACGTATTTCTGGAAATAGCAACAACCGCGCTTATGCGGCCTGTCCTCCAAGCCCTCAATTTATGAAATGAAATTAAAATATTTTATCGACCCATAACTCGGTCTCTATAACCACAAAAGTTCCCTTCTCCTTCCGTCTAGTAAAGGAAAGGATACGATCGGGACCTGCCATTCGCTCGCGTCGGAACTTTTTCGTGACGTTAATTGTTCCGTTACTCAATTGTCATCAATTTGTAAACGGCGAGGATCCGTTTTTGGGAGGATGACAATCGAAGCGAGAAAACGAAATCGAACCGGTTTAAAGTGCACCTGGGACGGATGAACCGGGGGAGACGCCGAAAGGTGCACCTGTTATGAAACACTCACGTAACGCACTCAAGATCCATCTTATTGGAGGGCATCCTTGTCAAGTTGAGCACGTTTCGGGAACCACTTTGTGTATAATGTGAGTCGTAAGGGCGAGGAGGTCAAAATCTGTTTCAGTGATGTAATATTTAAATGCAGGGAAAAATCGGTGCTTCGCGTTCCACGTTATCGAAGGTCTTGTGGTTATTTAATTCCGAAGGGGACGGGTTTAATTTAATTTCTTTCGAAGTTGACTTAATCCCTGCTCGGGGTATTGATGGCCGGAGTTGGGAAATGCGGATCCAAAATTCAACTTTTTGAAATCTCTGATTGTGATCCATTTTTTTAAAAGAAAACCAGACAAATTTTCTTCTTAAAATTGCTGGGAAAATGTCTAAAGTGCTCGTGAACATATTTAAACTGTGGAGAAAATGCGCAGATCATTTTTAGAAAATAATACTTTAATTATTTTCCCTCCAAATTATAAATTATGAAGATGCATTGCAAAGTTGCAATCGGGGTATTTTTCAACAACTCAGCAATCAACCTAGTGGTTGGCGGTATGACAGCGAGAGATACTGTTCCTTTGCAGAATAGAGTGGACTTGCTGTTTTCTCACATATCTCGATTTTTACCAAGAAGATGAATTACTCTGTTAGCGGATTCATTCAACTCATTTAAATTAAATCGATCACCTCCTGAGAAAAACTAAATTATTAAAATTTGCTGAAAAGAAATGGGATCTCCTTGATGATGCCGCAGAATGGTACTGGCTCGCTCCGCAAAACGCCCTGATGGGCCACTTGACAAGGTACGAATTTAAGCATTCTGATACATGTCTCTTAATCAGAATTTCACGTAGAGCACGATTCGCGCAACGAAAACTAATGGAACAAACTCCAAACGAATAGATTAACGTTAAACGGACTATGCCGCCTGCAGGGCCGTGTGAATACTTTACGCATTGCGCCAAACGTAGCACGGTCGGGTCAGTCGGCTTGAGGCGAAAATTAGCGCCTACAAGACCGTAGGAATACTTCACGCATTGCGCCAAATACACTACAATCGGCGAGAAACGCAGATCGATGGCTAACTAAAAATACCGCCTATCTGCAAACGGACGATGGACCATTTGACAAGGTACGAATTTAAGCAATCTGATACATGCTTCCTAACCAGAATTTCACGTAGAACACGATTTGCGCAACAAAAATTACTAAAACCAACTCCTGACGGAGATATTAACGTTTTTATTTCACATTGGTTACGAGGAATTTGAACTGCCCGCTCAGAAGAAACTCAAAGCTCTACGTGAGTCAAATCGCGCACTACAACGGCTTTAACAAGCTTCTCAAACGAGTAATGTTTGTTTCCAACGATGTGTTGTTAAAACTATAAGCAATTTGCTACAGCTGAGCCAAAGCGTCAAGATTGAGGTCGCCAGATTTTTATGTCGCAGAGACTGTCATGATAACGTTTAGCGCACCATGTGAATCACGCAGGGCATTGAGTTTTCACGAGCGGGTGGTCACGCATCAAGAATCATTAAATATCTTTGGAAGGAGTTGATTCCGGTAATTTTCGTTGTGCGCGTCATATTCTACATGCAATTCTAGTGAAGAAACATGTATCAGAATCTTTTAAGTCGTACCTTGTCTCGTCTGCCGTGCTAAGGGAAAACGCTGTATGAGCCTCCAGACGTTGCCAGATCTCCTTCAATAAAGAATACATTTCTATGAAAACGGTGAATATTTTCCACCGAAAATTTCAGCTGATTTTGTTCGCAATTTAATCTAAGAGCTCTGAAAATTTCAAGGAAAAATATTCATAACTTTCCTCAAAAATAAACATTTTACGGGTGGAAATTTTTCAACTCTCGAATGTTCATACGGCGTTCTTCCTTAACACGGCAGTTGTGGTCCATTCTGTCCGTAGAAATCTACCATCTAGAATCCATTCTATCCAGAGCGAGGACATCCAGGACCGCGGCAACATCGTCCCACACTAGAGCGCTCTAACTTTTAATTAACCCTCATATTTTATACGGCAATTATTTTACTGTGTCGCGCGGTGCCTTTCTTTGACCTCTCAGTTCGGTGCCCTCAAAGTGCGGTTGATATTCGCCTGCAGAAGTCTTCCTGTTTCGCTCAGTTTGTTTATTTGTTTCGCTCGCGCCGAGATGCACGTAGCGGGAGCAGAGCAGAGCGCCCACAGCTATGACGTCCGTTAACGCGTTTACGTAAGGAATGGCTTATGGGGAATTTTGATAACCAAAAGAACTTTGCGCTCCTTGGGGCCGTATTTTTAGCTGTTCCTTAAGCAGTTCATTCCCTCAGGAAGGCCGTGCACGATGTAACATTTTTAATTAACCAGCCCTTTAAAATGGCATCATTAAATGGACAATGGAGAATTTGCATGCACATTTTTTATTGCTACATATGAAAGCGCTTAAAGAGCTGATTTCACAGTATTTTTAATAATTTTTTTCTGATAAGGGACATAGTTTTAAAAACAGATTTAAAAATGATAAAATGCACCGCCTAGTGACGTCATCTGGCGGAATTTCCCATTTAAACACATGTATTTTAGCAGATTAGATAATTTTGTTATATTTTCTCCAAAAATTGTTAAATTCATGAACCAAAGACCAAGGGGATCCTCGTATTCAGCACTCTCAGTAGTTTCCACTTAAACACTAAATTCATCAAATTTTAAACACCTGCAAATTCTCTATTTTTTCGAATCTCGAGTGAAACAGTTTTACTAAAACTCAATAGAATAACTTTCGAAATTGATCCTTCCAAAGAATATTGATTATTTGACACTAAAAACATGAAAGTGTATCAAATAAAAAAGTTCATGAGTTCAACTGTCTTCAAGGTAAGTAAGGACCTACCTTAAAATTCTCAATATTAGCAATATTTTCCTCGTTTATAGTTTAAGTTTTTTCAATGGCGAATTATTGTGTAATCTCGCGTAAGGATCTACTTCTGAAGTTGTACTATTCAGTTCTCCTCGAGATTAATAACAACTGTCCTTTTGATTATGCTTTTTAAAAGGTTGTCTTCATTGGCAATGTAAAGCATGAGGCCTTTCCAAGGAAATAAACCATTTAAGGGACAACAAAGAATACAGCCCTAAGACTATATAAAAATTACCTCCATCCTTGCCTTCATATTTTGACAAGATCTAGATCTGCCGAAGAAAATTTAAAATTTTCTATTTCCTTTAATTTTTTCTGGACGTTCTGAATGTTTTGATCCTTGAAATGGGAGGAATCACGAAGACTCCTCGGTTTTAGTCTGAAAGGCTCCAGTCTTTGAGACCCAACTTAATTTGACGAGGCCATACTTAATATCCCTGCAAGCAAAGGTCTCAACCCCTTGGAGAAAATGAAAATTTAAGGAGAGAGAGAGTCGATTATAAATAACGATTTTCAATGAGGCAGGCTGCCTTGCCGAAAATCGATCGTTCCATATACATGTAAAGAGAGGAACAACAATGCCTCTAGCTCACGAGGATCACCGCTGGTTGCATCCAATGGCGGAGGCGTGAATGATCGATCATCGATAATCCCCCATTTGAAGCTATGGTAAAGAATCGATTATGAAGGTGTTCGGTGCGAACACCCTATTTATCGATCCTCTTCTATCAGTTTAAAGGAAAGAGCGATCGATATATCGCAAAGCACGCCACGCCACTGGCTGCATCGAATGGGTTCACGTAGATAGGGCCATAAATTAAGGGTCCGCATTTCGGACGAGTTCTTGGATTCTGGGTTTACGATGAGCTTCCTGTCCGACTGACCGCCGAAAGATCACTGGTCCGGAGAAAGTCTGCGGACGAAAAAATCCGAGTACCAGTTGAACGTATTAATGCTAAAAGGAAGTATGTGCATAAGTTTTGCGTGAGACATAGTCCCTTTTGGCATAAATACGTCCAGTCCACACTCCGGCGCGGTTTTCGGAAGAAAAAAGTGCCGCATTTTTTTGACGCACAGTCAAAGCCCGGCGAGATTCATTCGACTCAAAGATGCAAAGTTGAACTCTTGACTTAATTTCTGGCCGGTTACGTGACGAATTAAGCGGTTGTATTGTTATACAATCCTCTCCGGGTCCCGCACTGGAAGCTAACGATTACTTAATTTTTTCTGCGTTTTACATCAGCCTTACTAAACTGCAGGTCGAGGAAGAAGAACTTTCCGGTGCTCCGAGAGCTTTGACCCAGGCCAGGAGTGGAACATTTTTCCGTTTTTACTTCGAATTTCAAGTGAGCCAGCAGGCCGATTATTGAAACTGATAGACAAAGCTATAGACAAAGACGACAAAAGGGATTTGACATAGGACAAGGGATTGGCAATGGACAAAGGAGGCAGGTAATGGACTGAGTAACGGCAACCCACCAAGGACCCGACAGTTAGTCCATCATTTTCTTCCTTAGTCTATAGGAACCAACCATGTCAACCAATAGGATCGATCCATACTCCCTATATCTTCTTTGTTTATAGCTTTGTCTATCAGTTTCAATAATCGACCCGCGCAGGGCTGGATTTACCATATAAGCGTACTAGGCGCGCACCTAGGGGCCTGAACCACCAAGTTGTTTACCCCCTTTCCCTGTCAACATAAACGCTTTTACTTCTTCTGACAAGATTCTCCTTACTTTTTTGTAGGCTTATATATCGATTCCATAGAGGGTCCTCTTCCCTTCGTTTCGCGCACAACATGCGCCAAAAAACTCAGCAAATTTTGCTCAATAGGATATGAAACTTTAAATTTTATTATAAGAGATCCTCTCCCACTCACGTACTGTGGCAGATTCGAGGGAAAGACGGGAGGGGAGGCACGGTGGCAAGGCCCGGGCCCCGCCCCCTTTTGGGCCAAAAAAGAGGGAAGGAAAAGAAGAAAGGGAAGAGAAAGAAGAAAGAGGCTAAAGGAGGAAAGGGAAGAAAGGAAAGAACTCGGAATTAGAAGACCTGTCGCACTCAACAGAAATAGATGAAGAGAGTAAAAGCAGCATACCCAAAATTGCACTGCGATGGTTTTAGGAACTGAAGGACCACTAGACAAGGTACGAGGTTAAGCAAAACCAAATTTGTCTTAATCAAAATTTAACGTAAAACACGACTCGTGCAAAGAAAATTACTAAAATTGACTCCTAACCGAAGTGTTTAATGTTTCTTGACCCGCGATTTCAAACCTCTCGCCCATGCGAAGACAATGGTCTACGTTGAGTAAAAAAGAACCCATAAGGCAACTTGCTCGTACTTGAGAAATTTATAAATTAATCAACAACTATTCTGAAATTTTCCACCCAGACAGAAAAATATATCTGAAATACACAATTATTCCAGATCCAGCGAATAATAACATAAATGTGGCAATAGCGCCTAGACTCAAACCGTTCCTTAAGATACATAGAGATGCTTAGGAATAGCGGTGCGTCTCATCGGCTGGAGGACAACAAACCGATTTTCTCTTCATTTCTTTCAAAATAAAAAAATGCTACTTTGCGAATATTTAATAAAAAAATGACACGGTAACATCGGATGTTAAGAAATTCCGCACGAAAGAAATAATTTAATTCCGATAATCAAGCAAGGCACCTGGTGAGACACCGATCTTCAACGGTTTCATAATGGTCTCCAGAAGCTAATCGCAGGTCCTCCGAGCGCCACATTGATTTCTCGGAATTTTAACATCCGACTGATTAGCACTGGATTCTCACAAACTATTTAAGAGGAAACGTATCACTGATTATGCTGGACCTGACCCCTTAGGCGCGGATATCGGTGTAAACTGATATGTCAATTAAGACGATATGTCAAAACAAATTTTCCTCTCGAAAAACATGAAAGTCCTAACGTTGAAATTTTCCAACATTACCGTAACAGCACGCAAGACCCTTGTCTTTTGTCGCCTTTGAAAGACGATAAACGTTCAGTTCCTGTGTTCTTTCATGCAATGATGTAGCCAAAATTGTTCCTGAGAGGTTGGTCGGCGGTTCGGCATGAGCAAATTTTTAAATAATAATATCCTCACGCGTCAAATAACTGGCGTTCGTTCCTGCGCCTACTTTTCTACGATGCGTTAAAGTCTCTGAAGTGACACCTGCATTTTGCCGCTCAGGCGGATCAGTAGCGTGGCGTGCTCCGCGATATATCGATTCATATGCCATTTAAACCAATGGAAAAACATCGATAAATAGGGTATTTGCAACGAACACCTTAATAATCGACTCTTTACCATAGCTTCAAATGGAGAAATATCGATAATCGATCATTCACGCCTCGTCACTGCGGCGGATTTAGACACCTCGAGGGGAAGGGGGCGTAAGGTCGGTCTGAGGGCCTCCACCTGAAAGTTGTTTTAATTTTTAAAACATCTAAATGCAGTTTGAGTCAATTTCGTTATGAATAATTGCCTTTAAGTTCTTTTCTCCGTTTCTTCCGTCTATCTTCTTTCTCTTTATTTCCCACCTTTTCTTGGGCGAACACCCCCCTCCCCCTGGATCCATCTATGTTTTGTCATACTGGCGATCTTTTGCGTGGCTCAGCGCGGGCAAATTTTTAGACAATAATGTCTCCATGCGACAAGCAACTCATGTTTGCCGGTAGGCCTACTTTTCTGCGCTTGCGTTGAAGTCTCTGAATTGAGAATTGCACTTTGGCGCCTTGGTGATCTATCGTGTGGTCACCAAAGGCAACCTGCCTTGAAATGCGGTAAACTTGAAAAAGCGTGTTACCAACTACGAAGATTATGCGCTAAGGAGTAGATTACAGACGTTTTGATGTGCCCAGGGTGATTTTCGAGCGAGTTTACCTTTGAGGAACAGTCTTTAGTTGGCTGAATCTATTGCATGAAACGGACCCATTGTTTTTTGCGGAATTTAATATACGTGCAAATACTTAAATCGAGATTCTTAGGTACACGTTGAAACCCAATCATTCAGAAATTCGATGAACTACTCAAGAAGTCAAAATGCGTTCGACAATCCCTCATGACGTCATGACAAACACCGCTCATACCCCCTCGCATCTAAATAGTCGTGTATGACAATAGTTGTGGGGCCACCGGATTTGTATGTTGTTATAATACTAACGTAACCTAACCTAACGTAACCTAACCTAACCTAACGTAACCTAAACCTAACCAAACCTAAACCTAACCGAGGCAACCTAACCCAACCTAACCTAACCTAACGTAACCTAGCCTAACATGACCGAACGATATTTTGGCCAAAATAGCCTAACTTTTTCTAGCCTAGTTTAACCTCACCTAATCCTACCTAACTTAACCTAATCTGACCTAACCTGACCTGACCTGACCTAACCTATCCGACAAGTTTTGTGGCCGTATAAATGCCTTTTTGTTTCAAGATTTTGGTTGTGGGATCACGAAGAATGGCCCCACAACCTGGAGGAGAAGCATGTGTAGAAGCCCCACAACCGTAGATCATACGATCCCATAGCCTACCCATCAGGGGAAACAAACCAAAACGCACATACGCCTAAACCGCACGAGCCACCGTAGCCACTCCAGATGCTAGTGATAAGAGAAAGTTATATGCCCCCTCCCCGTGGGGGCACCCGCGAGGCGCAGTTGCCAAACTTGCATCCGAGAAATCAATTCTCTCCACGCGCCTCGCTGTCGTAAGACGGACACTCAACCGGCAATCCGAGTGCCAAATGGCGGCCGACTATGGCACGCTCCGATGGTAAAATAAGTGGATTATAGGGTTGCTCGACAACGCTGACCACCCTGAGCTGGGAGCTGGCGTGCGGTCGAGTTTTATCACTGTAACTTTTTCCATCCGGACGCCAGTACCAGACATTCGCTCGCTGGGATCGCTCTACGCTCTCGCTCGTTCCGCTGTGCTTCGATATCTCGTACGGTTTTCGACTTGGATTTTTTTTTAAATTTATCGAGTTTTGGGTTTTGGGGTTATCAAGTGACCCGGTGCAAATGCCTGTTCGGCTCGTTTGAATGATTCCTGCTTTTGAAAGCTTGAATAATTCAATTTCTTAAAATTTTCGAAATTTTCGAAAAATTTTGGAATTTTTAAGTCTGCATTGTTCTTCCTCCTCTGACCTATCTGGATCACGGACTGTGTGTTTTGATTGATGTTCTTGAAAGCTGAGGCGATTAGAGGCGATTGGATTTTTCAAAAATTTCCTGGGAAGTTTTTGGGAAAATTTAATTTTGTTCGTGGTTCCGAAAAATTTCTTAATTAATCTCCTGTATACCGGTTTGACTTTTTTTGAGTCTCTGGTTATCTAGTTAGAGTCTTCTCAAGTGATTTACCTCCCCGAGATTCCGGTCAGTTTGTAGGGGAAATGTTGAAAGGAAGCGCCTAATTTTTTCTCTCTTTTTATTCAAAGCTCCCAATTCAATTCTGACAGTTCAAAATCGAAGAAATTGCATGTCTTTGGTTTGAAAGAGAGGCAGGATTAAAAACATCAAACATGCATAAAGTGAGAGGAATTTTTAGTTTTTAGCTCCCTCCCCCCCCCAAAAAAAAAAAATGTGCTTGATTTTTATTCTAGAATATCCAAAAATTAAGGGTTCAGTAAATTTTAAAACATCGAGAGCACTAGCACTTCTACCTTAAGTAATTACATAAGTCCAATGAAACTGAATAACTAATACAAAAAATATCAGCGGGTGGAATTGCATTCAGCGTATCCGACAGGCATTTGGCGGGAAGAAAGTTTCGCGTGCGGGAATTCAAATTTTTATTTTCGTGATTTCAGTTGAACAGACAAATAACTACGACAATGATAAGTTAGCTGGAGTTTAGTGAAGTGTTTAAGCTGTTAATAGTTGCAACAATCAAAATTACCATAGGCTTCTCACCATGAAGGCTCAAAGCAATCATATCAGGTAAGATTTTACTTCCTCATTTCCAGTCAATGTATGCTCCTTAATACAGTTTTCATTTTTTCATTGCACACCAATTCAACGAAAGTTCAAAATCTAATCTCACCATATTTAATACACTGGTGTGTTATTGAAGTAAAAATTTCAAATATTTCGAGACATTTTCTCATTAGCTTGAGGATTTTTTTGTGGAAGAACAGGAGAAAAGATTTGACTGCTGCAATTTAAGTCACTCTTCTTTTCCATCCAATTGTGGTATTTTTATCTTGAGATCTCCATTTCAAAATTTTGATCGGTATTAATGTTTCTGCATTGCATCATCGCGCATTCTATTCTTACATCGAGGGTTATTACAGAATAAACTTTCCCGTGTAATTTTCAGAGGCCTACAGTATCTGTAGTAAATAACCTTTACAGTAAGTCATAAAGGAANGGGGGGGGGGGGGGGGATCGGACGAATTTATAAATCTTATGATGAGAAAAAAAATCAAACTACAGACCTCTTTTTCTGAATGTACGTCCATTCTTGCATTGACCTTTGTTTTAGAAAGTCGCATTAATGCCGTGGTACAAAATTTAGCCACCGTTACCTATTACCTAATGAAAAAAACAAAAAAAACATACTTAGGACCCCCCCCCAAAACCGATTATCAGGTATTTATTCAACTGAAATTGGATCGCTAAACTGTCAAAAATGAATCTCAATTAGCTGCTCGAGTAAATATTGTCACTCATTTTCGTTTTCATCCAACAATATTTCTTTGCGCTTACAGAGTTATTTATCTCAAGCAATATTACAGTAATTCTTTTTGATTTGTACCTAATCACCTGACCCAGCGGGTGTTATCTTTTTTTAGGGGGAAGTGCTGTACAGAATAGCCACATATGTTTTAAATGATCGATACATGTGTGTTGAGACGTGCATACAACGTTCGTAGAGTCATCGTAATTCCCTTTCGTTCGAACGTTTCCTTCACTAATTCCTATGCTCTAAGTATCCGTGCATTAGGTTGAATTGCGGTCGATCACAATCTTATAGACATTGTGTCGAGTCTTCCTTATACGATGATGTATGACATCAATGTCTTAGCGCGGTCTTGTAACAAACTGTCTGATAGGTAGTAATTTATCTGCAAGTGTTACGAAATCGCCTCTGCACTGTCTCCGCTCATGATGGCGCTCGCAGTCCTTTCTCTCGGAAAAGCGGTCATGTTTACTTCCTGCGAGTCGAAGTGTCATTAAAAGTTCATTTTCTTGATCGATACAGCTCCAGGTCATATCTAATGCGAGTATTGTTTCAGGAAATCTCGGAGAACTTGAGGTGTGGGGAGCAGAGGAGAGAGAAATTAATAGGCTATCGTGTGCAGGACGGTTGTTACGTATGATTCTCATACAATGTTATGAGTTGTTTCATCTGGTTTTAATTTTGACATTTCTGCGAGAAATTGTACCAATTCTACGACTCCGTTAAGAAAAAAACAAAAAAACTGACCAACCCAATAATATCGTTCTCATGGCATAACATTCAGTTTTGAGGTGGTGTAAGAGGACATTACCAGGAGACTTAAACGAAAGGAGAGGAAAGTAAGAAAGGCGAGTACGTGTTGATCAGGCATTTAAAATATAGAAAAACAAATCGGACGTTTTTTTGTTAATTCTTCAATTTTGTAAGTTTTTCAAGGGCTTCTCGACCGCGTTTGAAGATTAGTTTCTTCAATGATGCAATTTTTTCCTAAAAAACTAGGAGCTAATTGAAACTAGCTTAAAACAAACGATTCATTCATAAATAATATTTTCCACGCAAATATTGAGATTTTAAAAACCAGCATGTGCATGTCAATGCTGACAAGAACTTTAATAACTTCAAATTTTCTTTTTGAATCTTAAATCAAACAATAAAGATAGAACGAACAGAACCAATCTCAGAAAAATTAAAGCTTCTCAGCAGCATAAGTATTTCCTAGAATTTCATTGGACATGTAACCGAACCGAATGCTTTTAATGTCCCAAAACATTATAGGGAGTCCTCTTTTCGGTGCACAGTCGTGAGCATTGAATATTTGGACAGTGTCATACAACGCCTGGATATCAGTAGATTTATCGTATTAAAATAGTGTATCAGATTTTTTTGGAAGTCACCTTCGAAGTGCATCAATACGGGTTCCTCATTATGAAGTAATTACGATACTTTTGAAACTGGCCACGGTGGATAGAAAATCACTAAAAATACGACCATGGCACGGGTATGATGAGCTACAAATTATTTTTTAAACCAATCTGAAATTTCTCATTTTTTCTTCTCTATTTTTTCTCTCCGGAATTTTCAAAACAGATCGTGACAGGTTTGATCTCACCTGAGGCGACCCACAGACGCATTTATCTCGGTAATTTCGCTCGTTTGCCTGTCGAGTATGGTTGTAATTTGCTCGCAGATGAATACGGGGGCAATACTACTTGGCGTTTCAAAAACCGATGCAACAAACGATAGTGGCGTACGCATAGACGATAATTCGCCTGCAGGCGTCAGTATACAGCGTTGTCACATTTTAAATTATTACTTTCATAAGCGATACATCATACTTTTTCTTCCACGTACAGTGAAATCTGCTCTTGGCCGAAACTGTTCAGAACGGAAAAGCGATCCTAACGGCAATTTTTTCTTGTTCCGTGGTACATAAATGTATGTAGAAGTCGCAGGCAATTAGCAATCGCCAGCAATTTGCAAGCCAGCGGTAAATAAATGTAGAAAATCATAAAATTCAAAAACAAAAAAATAAGATTAGAGTGCTGATTATGTTGCCTTTAATGTGAGTCAACACTTTTCCCACCGTACAAACATAGTAGAAATAAGCACTCTCAGTAGAGCGTGTAGTGAACTCCGTGACATTAGTTGGGTTGAGATCGGACAGGTAACTAAACTAACTTAATGACAAAGCGTAGAGTATCACAAAAAATGAAGGCGCTCCAAGGCGAGCTGATGCTTTTGAAGACCATAATCCTTAAAAATCATATTATGTCGATGCGCATTATTGAGAGTTATCGAAACAACATGTGAACTGCTTGCAAATTGTCGGCGATTGCTAATTGCCTGCGACATAAATAAATTTGCTCGTAGCGTAAACCCGATGTCAACGGAAACATTTCTCGGTCCCGTGAGATTTGATGTATGTACATCTATACTCTATGCCAATACTCAAACTCGCTCTTTCAAAAAGTCGGATTTAAATTAAAAGCAGAATTAATGGCCAATCGTACTCTTAAATACTCTGGGGGAAGAATTGGTAGCATTATTTCCCATACTATTTCTTTAGTTTATCCCTCTTTGTTCGAAGAAAAAGCATAAGATTACTTTAGAGGCATGAGGGCTCTCTGGAAAATATCTCATGACCTCAACCCCGTTTGTATAAGTTCAGCCAATTTCAAAGTTTTTGAGGGAATTGTTGAACGTTTCCTCCATGAATATATTTGTTTTCAGAGGATCAAGAATTCCGTAGATGCGTTTAATTTTCCGAGAGTTAAAAATTGATTTTTTGTTGAAAAGTCGGCAACCATGCACGCACAAAGCAACACGTTGATAAACGTGTATGAAATGAATAAGTATATGAGATTCCGAGAAAAGTATTCCAATGTCTCAACTCAAGATTACGCGTCAGGTTGACGCAAAAATTGCGTCATTGAAGAAACCAATCCTCAAACACGGTTGAGAGGCTCTTGAGAAACTTCTGAAATGGATTATCATATCATAAGAATTTGCGACGCGCGTGGATGAATTCTTCAAAGATCTGTCTCGTGCAACAGTAAAATTTACGGAAGAATTACCGATAGGCAACAGAAATACTTAACAGAGAAACGTCCTAATTTTTCCCCATTTTTTTAATATGCCACGTATTCGCCTTTCTTACTTTTCTCTCCTTTCGTTAAAGTCTCCAAGTGATTACATCTTAAATTACCCCTAAACCGACTGTTATACTATGAAAAAGGTACCACTAATTTATAAAATTAATAAAACTACTGGATAAGCGTAACTTTTCAAATTTAATAACCATTCTCATGAATTAGCCAGGACAATGAAATCGATCTTCTTTTTTTTTCTTTTTTTTTTTTCAAATCAAAGCAAATAAATTCAGAATCTTGAGGCAAGACCTGGCTATGTCATTATATGCATACAATATGATTAGCAATAGAGAGTTTTTACTCATAAAATCGGTTAATGTTTCTCTACTCCTGACCATGGAATGATAATTGAATTATGTTTTGAGGTTGATTCAAGAGCCTTTGTATAGATTCCACCGTTTAGCTCTCGAATAACTTTAGATCAATTATTTTAAGCGGGAAGCTATAAATATTTAGTCCAACAAAACGGGAAAAAAATCCAACGCGAAGCAGAGCGAGCCTCAAATTAAGTTTTTAAGATCTTATTAGATAAACGGAAACTCTTCACGACAAGGAAAACAATTACTCATGGACAGTTAAATATTGAAAACACAACGATTAATTTCTTCGCGGTTTAATTTTGAGGAAAGTCCGATCCATACATATTGACTCACCAACAAAATGGTCGAGCCTGCCGTTTGCTAATATTAGACGCGCTGGCGTCTGAAACATTTCAATAATTTTTAAGTTCATGACCTTAATTTGGTATTCTAGACAGTCAAAAGAGCGGCAGTAGGAGCTGATTCATCCAGTATGTTGATTCTGATCCAAAGAATAGCTGTACACTTAATCACTTTATTCTTGTTTATGTGTAGGCGACCAGTTTGCAAATTTGCCAGATTTTTCCAGGGTATTTCAAGCTTCTTTGCCACCTTAAAGTCTTTTCGGGGATATTGGTCTACTTCCCTTAGTCTCACAAGTGGGACCAGTTTATTTTGTTGGTCATATTTTTCCCTCTCTCTCTCATTTAAAAAAAGAAAAAGAGAGAAAAAAACATACGGTACTATCCATGTGATCAGCAAAAATTTAAGGCTTAAAAATTGCAGCTCTTTTGAACTCTATACCTAAATTATCGTCACTTTCTTAGAATTCGTTATTAACATCAACTTTTCTGCAAGTGAGCTATCATATTCAATGATAAAATCGTTCTTCAGCCGGCTGCCGACATTTCTCAAAATTAAAAGAACACGATCAGGAAACTTAAATAATTGTACTTAATATCTCAAAAAGTAAGTTCTGCATTAAAATTTTTTCGGACACAGTGAAATAATGACAACTTACAAAAAACAAAAACATACACTTCGCAACACTCGACATCATCTCAGGAAATTCTTGCCAGCATTTTGTAAATCTTGAATACATGGATCTACGGATCTTCTTCAAGGCACGCTTATATTTTCCAACCATTATAATCTTTTACTGAGCGAATGATAATTCATCATTGAGACATGGTGTAGGTTGTAATGGATAGCTGACTCTCCATCTTCATCTTTGAAATTTTCATCCTGTGAGGTAGTGAAAAGGCAAACTTTTTTCATTGTAGGTAACAAAAGGGGTTTTCTTTTTTTGATCGGTGGTACCGCCGATCACCAAACTNAGCATATGTAGGTGCCTACCCCTCCGTCCGCAATCGCCACCGCCGAAATTCTCTGGTCCGCAAAGTCCACCGGCCCTGTTCCGCCTGTCCGCAATCGCCACCGTCAAAATATGAGAATCCGCAAACGCCACCCGATTCTTAGAATCCGCAAACGCCACGTCCGCAAACGCCACCGCACCGTTTATTTTTCGGGTCTATGTATTTTCCACTCTATCTTTCATTTTTTTTTTAAAAAAAGAAAACAAAAACAAAACCATACGGTACTATCCATGATCAGCAAAAATTTAAAGCTTAAAAATTGCAGCTCTTTTGTAACTTCATAAATTATCGTCGCTTTCTTAGAATTCGTTATCAACATCAACTTTTCTGCAAGTGAGTGATCATATTTAATGATAAAATCTTTCTTCAGCCGGCTGCAGACATTTCTCAAAATTAAAAGAAAACAATCAGGAAACTTAAATGATTGTACTTAATATCTCAAAAAAGTAAGTTCTGCATTAGAATTTTTCGGACACAGTGAAATAATGACAACTTATCAAAAATAAAAACATACACTTCGCAACACTCGACATCATCTCAGGAAATTCTTGCTAGCATTTTGTAAATCTTGAATACATGGATCCACGGATCTTCTTCAAGGCACGCTTATATTTTCCAACTATTATAATCTTTTACTGAGCGAATGATAATTCATCATTGAGACATGGTGTAGGTTGTAATGGATAGATGACTCTCCATCTTCATCTTTGAAATTTTCATCGTGTGAGGTAGTGAAAAGGCGAACTTTTTGCATTGTAGGTAACAAAGACTTGTCGACAGGCTGTGCGCGAAATTAAAATTAATGACAAGGAAAATTTCCGTTCTGCTCCTCAGAATATTTAAACGTGGCGAAGGGGATGTGCACAAGTTGAATTCTACATAACTCATCTTTTTTCAAATGTCCGATTTAATGCATCTCTTAATCAATAAAAGTGATCAATATACGGGAAAAGTTACGTTTCAGAAGTGAAGTAAGATAAACAAAGGTCGAGATGAAAAGGATAAAGAGGATGAGCTATTCAAAGTCCCGAAAATGAAATTGAATCGTTATAACTTCAGTATATGAACCGAAAAATTACACGGAATTGAAGAAATACTGTAAGTTTGAATGCCAATTTTCTATTAAAAACTTTTCTCGTTGTATGACATCCCGACTGTCCGCATTGAACCCAAACGTTTGGGTTTCGGATGGAACTTAATTATTTCTGCTACTTTAAAACCTGTGACAGTCAAAACCTGATTTTAAGGTAATGAAGAATAACTTTTACTCATGGAGGCGTCATTGATAGGGGGGGGGGAGAATAAAATATGACTAATAGTCATGTTTTAATCTTTTTTCGGAAAACTACTTAACTTAATTTCTTGAAAACGTCCTTGATGTTTCTTCTCTGTAAGAAGAATATTCCGTACAGAGTTGAAGCTGTTAAGTTGGCTTGTTCCTCTTCAAAAATTAGAACGAGAGAGGAAATTTTGAAACGCCGCAATGGGGATGTGGTTCAGCCATCAATATTTCAACCCTCTTTTCAAAAGCTGTCATTTCAAAGTCAAAGAGGCCTGCGGGTCGATTATTGAAATTAATAGACAGAGCTATAGACAAAGAAGAGATAGGGAATGTGGAGCGATCTGATTGGTTGAAATGGGTGGCCTATAGATTGAAGGAGAAAATGATGGATTAACTATAGGATCTCTCGTGGGTTGCCGTTAGTTCGTCTATTACCTACCTCCTATGTCCATTGCAAACACCCACTTCCACCGAAAGGAACCCTCCATATCTCTTTTGGCTTCTTTGTCTATACTTTTGCCTATCAATGTCAACAATCAGCCTACAGGAGCGATTCTACGGGTTGAAACAGATGGTTATAGACTAACTTCTTTGTCCATTGCAACCACCCGCCTCCACCAACAGAACCCTCACTGGAAAAAAAAAACAAAAACACATTGGATCTAGAGTCCAGACTCTTAAAAACATCGAAAAGAAAAAATACTCTTGATTCAATCGGATTTTCGCTTAAATCAAGAACCAAGCCTCTTAATTTGAGCGGATTTCCTTTTGATTAAGGCCTAAATCTGATTGAATCAAGAGTCCTTTTTCTTGTCAATGTTTTCAAGAGTCTGGACTCTAGATCCAATGTGTTTTTCTTTTCCAGTGTAGCCTACAGGGACGATTCTATGGGTTGAAAAAGATGATTATAGACTAACTTCTTTGTCCATTGCAACCACCCGGCTCCACCAATTGAACCCTCCATATCCTTCTCCTTCTCCATGTCTATCGCTTTGTCTACCAATTACAACAATCAGCCCGCTGGTGGCGGAACCAAGCAGTGCGGTGGCACGCCGAAAGAAGCCCTCGAAAGTGTGTTTTACGGCGAGCACACGTAGACAGGTACTCAGCCGTATAAGACAAGTGCTTAAACACTGTTATTGAGTACAGGTAGCGCAAAGCGCGGTGCCGCCGTTGAAAAAGGAGCAGGGAATACATAATGACCGACGCTGCCTTGGCGTCGCGACGCGGCCGGCGCGGCGTGCGGCATTCCGCGCGACGACTGCATCCCGCATCCTGAGAGCGCGATCTCGCTCTGCGCCTGCGCGCACGCAACGCTTTCTTTTCCTCGTGCCGGGTCCAGCGTCCAAGCCACACCAGAGCGCACATGAGGAACTGGTTCCTACGCAGCTCGCGCTAGGTTTGAGGTGATGCTAGGTTAGGTTTTTCGCCCGCAGTTGGACGAATTTATCCCATAAATAACTGTGTGGAAATTAATAATATTAGTGCACATAATTGGACTAAATTTTGCAATTCGGAACTAATATTTCTGGCTCAGTTTAGAAACAACGTATGCACCATTAGTTCCCCTATGCTACCTTGCTAAGGAAAAACGCAGCATGAACATCCGAAAGTTGCCAAATTTCTCTCACTTTCAAGTTTTTTGTTGACGATTTCATGAATATTATTCCCTGAAATTTTCAGGAACTTCGGGTGAAATCGAGAATAAAATTGTGTAAAAATTGGAAGAAAAACATTCATTAGTTGACGGGAAAAGTCGTGTTTTATCAAAGGAAATTTGGCGACGCTTGAAAGTTCATACAGCGTTTTTCCTGTTTAAAACACAAAATTGATTCAAATTAAGCTCTTTTTAGGGGAATGCTACGGTTTTTAAACCACCTACAATATTTTATATTAGGTGCTTTATAGCTTTTGTATATTTAAGGCGACTTCGGCTTTAATAATATGCATGACAAACGCTGGCCACCGAAAATCGCAGACGCTCATCTTCGGAAACTTGCAAACAATTTATTTCATCCGACGCGGATTAGAGACGTCATGATTTAAGCAAACGGTATAATACACGTGAATTACGGTGGCGTGGCGTGCTTTGCGATCTATCGATAGATCTGCCTTATAAACCTATGGAAAAGGATCGATAAACAGGGTATCCGTAATGAACACCTTACTGATCGATTCTTTCCTATGATTTCAAACGGAAAAATATCGATAACCCATCATCTACGCCTCGCCACAGGTGAATTAAACACTGGGAATCCCGGTGATAGTGGGAAAAAGCGCGTGGGTCTCTTTTTAAGATGATTTTTCGGCAAGAATGTCCGGTTTTAGAGCCGGGAAAATTTCAACATCCTGCAAAGTTGATTAGTTGGTTGGTTGAGTCATTGAGCGGAGGAATCAATTCACACATCCTCCTCACTCTGATTCACTAAAGATTCATCGGAACTTGTAGTACAGGTACGTTAAACGTTGTGTTAATGTTTAATGTCCGTTTGATTCAATAATGACCCTTCAAGCAACGGCACTCGCTATCTATGCCCTTCGAGCCGTGATCCCACTGACCCTTCACTCTGTTGCCAATATATATTTAAATTCCGAATTTCTTCACGTAGAAGCCCGTGCAATCGCATTTATTCGAAGATTTGGCAATGCTGTTTGCCCTGAGAAAGAGCGCAAATCTCCGTGAGTCCCAAGTGAATCCGAATATAAATTGCATTCTGCACTCTGAGATTGCGATTAACTTATTCAATTTACTTCAAATTATTCTCGCGCAGATCCACCTTGCTGCTTTCACTCAAACTTGTCCGGTTAACACCGGGATTGGATCAGTTCAAGGTCGCAAGCAATCTCTCCTTAAGCGACCTTTGTTGCAGATTGTCTGATCGCCCCTGAAAGGAAAGATAAGAATATTGCACATAATATAGTCTTAAAAGTCTTAGCGCGTTCTGTCAAACGGAACTAAGCGCCACAAAAAAGCATTGCGAGTATAGGACGGAACGAGCATCGCGTTCCGCAAAAACTCGCCAATCCAAGCCCCCCTCTCCCTTCCTCCCCCGACGGCGCTTAGTTCCGTTTGATAGACATGCGTCCATTTGTACGGTGTAGTATCGCGTTAGTACTGATTTCAAATTAATATTCGTTATTTGATCGTATATTTGACGCAGTCTTAAATACTCTTCATCTTCTTGAATCGCATCAAAAAATCAAATTTTAGCGGAAGCGATAGCTAAGCGGTGCGAGTAGTATTTCCTGCAAAGTGACCGCAAAGTTTCCAGTCCCAAAGCGCTTTGTACCGTCGCAAAAAATAAAATTTGCAAGTCACAGTTGTTTTTGACCATGAAAATGGTAGATGGTACGCTCGATTAGTTCAACAACAGGAAAAAGTCGGAGGGAAAAGGCGATGACTGATTAAATCTTAGTTGCTCACTGGATCAGTGGATCATGGACATCGAGTGATGCAGGCCTGCGGGTGCCCTTTTTAGTAGCGCAGATTTCCCCTGAAAGATTCGCTCACATAATTACACTCTTCCATAAGTTCTAGGGCGCGATTAGCCTTTTACTTGAGCATGGTTGGCCTCAACTGATTTTGCACTGTTTTGTATATGAATAAAAAAACTATGATGAAGATCGTCTTGAAATTTAAAGAATAAAAGCTGCGTTTTCAGCTGAATTGATAAAAAATCATAAAAATGTTCTATTTTCGTTGGGCATAAGTCTAGTAGATCTACTAGAAATACGTTTAACAGAGCACTACGAATCTGGTACTAACTACTAGAGTTCACAAAGGAATTCTATAGCAAGACAGTGTAATAACCACTACTATCATTCATATCCCCGTGTGCTCTTCGTTCATGAGATAATAAAATTAGACTTAAAATTTAGACTTAAAAAATTGTTGATGAAACCACATTACCATGTGTGAAAGCGATACTAGGCCAGATAAAAAGATTTTTCGGTTTTCGGCTACTCATAATGTGAAAACAAAAGTTGAGCTATGAGCCGTTTTACAAATAAATGCAATGATTGCGACTCAGGTCATGCTTTAATAAAATGAAACAACGTGCAAGACTAAAGTGTGTGATGAAGACCAAAGTGTGTGATGAAGACCAAAGTGTTCGTCGAAACGTTTGCTTGTTCACCATGTTAAGGTAAAATTGTAAATTTATTAACATCCTCTTGCGCACTGTTTTATTTTATTAAAGAATGACCCGAGTCGCAATCATTGCATTTATTTGTAAAATCGGCTAATAGCTCCATTTTTGTTATCACTACCAGATAAATATACCCAACCAACGATGAGATGAAATTAGCTTCATTTCTGCCAGATTTGGCCTCAAAGCTGACAATGTTTATGGCAGGACAAACTTACAATCAGCTCGAGCGACTGTTGGAGCCAAAGTTAATTAGTTAGAGGTGAAACTGCTGCCAAGTGGAGCTCATACAGCATCTCTCCTCTCGTTTGACCGAATGACAATGCCGATCAAATTATAAGAGAAAATATGGCAACGGGTGGTCAAACTTTCACGCTTTCTATGCGTTAACTGTGAATTTTCACAATAACTAGCAGTTTCACTCTAAAGGTTTCTTAGTGCGCTCCACAAAAGTTCGAGAATATTTAAAGTTTTGTCGTGACTGATGGAATGGGCAATCGTTTAATACGGTGTGAGAGAGAGGGAACACAATTTGAACTTCCCAATCGTATTTCGAAGTCCTTTATTCTGAGAAAGAATCTGTGAATTACTCAGAAAATAACTTTTAGATACCAGTATGATTGGGAGTATTAATACTTTGAGTATCTGAACTTAGAAAGAGAGAGGGAGATGAATGCAAGAGAGGGAAAGGACGAAATGGAGGAAGGAGGTACAAAATGAGGAGAGTGTTTATGTTTTTTTTTCGGCATAAATGTTAATGTCCATAGTGCGTTTCAATCACTTGCATTACTAGTTTTGGTCAATATCGTTCAGCAATATTGCATCAATATCTCCCTTGTAAATCCCTTTTTGTCTCAGAAGTGACCGTATGTATGCCGAAAAGGACTATGCTGTACCAACACCTATGCACACAGTTCTTTTTTATTTAATTCATTTTGACATAGTTTCTTAGCATAACACGATCATGTGATGTTGCCACAACCTTGTCGTAATGTTGTGAGACAAACATTATCCCCTTGCAATATTATTTCCCTCTACCCTTTTACACAGTGGAGAGGCGGAAGAACTTGAATGAAAGTTTATCCTATCTGTATACGCCGCGCCGGGATCCCTGCATACAAAAACGTCCTTAAAAGTCTAGAAAAATCCTATTGGCATATCCAACCATTAGTCAAAACCACTCAAAGTTATCCAATGCCAATAATTTCGTAACGCGGACCACAGGGCACAGCAGTCGCGGAAGAGTCCTCATTAGGTTGCCAAATTGTGCAGATACTCCACATAAATCGACAGCCAAAGGCAATGCGGCCGTGCTACGGAAGAACGCCACACGAACATTCGAGAGTTGCCAAACTTCCACCCATAAAATGTTCATTTTTGAGGGAGGATATGAATATTTTTCCTTGACATTTTCAGATCTTTTAGATTAAATGGAGATGTTACATGTGTGAGGGATTTACGATTTGACTATTGATTCTTATGTAAAGTTTCGCGAGAAACACGATGGTGCCACTGGTTTTCTCTGAAATCAACTCGCAAGCTAAAAAAAAGCTCTCAAGTTGAGGCCAAAGTGGAGGGGATATCCCACGCTATCCGGAGAGTCCATCTCTACATCAATTCAAACTCTCCATGCAAAGATAGGGAGCAAATACATTGACAGGGCTGCCACTTTATTTGGAGACTCTAAAACTGAAAACAAGGCAGCCCTGTCAATGTATTTGTTCCCTATCTTTGCATGGAGAGTTTGTCTTGATGTAGAGGCTGGACTCTCTGGATAGCGTGGGATATCCCCTCCATTTTGGCCTCAACTTGAGAGCTTTTTTTGAGCTTGGGAGCTGATTTCAGAGAAAACCAGTAGCACCATCGTGCTTTTCGCAAACTTTTACACAACAATCAATGGTCAAATCGCAAATTCCTCACACATGCAACATCTCCATTGCAAAAAAAAAATCGTCTGAAATATTCGAAGAAAAATATTCAATATTTTCACAGTAAATTGATTCTTTATCAACGGAGAGATGACAACGTCTGGAAGCTCATACGGCGTTTTTCCCTCGCACGGCAGAATAATCGAATAGATCTGAATGCACCAACTGGATAAAAAAAAACACATTGGATCTAGAGTCCAGACTCTTAAAAACATCGGCAAGAAAAAATACTCTTGATTCAATCAGATTTAAGCTTAAATCAAGAACCAAGCCTCTTAATTTGAGCGGATTTCCTTTTGATTTAAGCTTTAAGCAGATTGAATCAAGAGTATTTTTTCTTGTCAATGTTTTCAAGAGACTGGACTCTAGATCCAATGTGTTTTTTTCCCAGTGCAGCGCGGCAACGTGGCCACTGATTAACGACCCGCGCATCGCCGCGCGGGGCGCTCTGAGCTAATCGCCGACAAATGGCTATCGGTTTCGATCGCCACCGTCGAAAAACAGCGTCGGTTACGCGGCGCGGCGGCGGCGGCGAATTTGACGCGCGCCGGACGTTTGAGTCGAATTCGCTTTCACAAGCTTTTGGGAGGCGGCCAAGCCCTGATGTCACGGCGTTTTGGCGGCCGCCGCTCGCGTTTGATTGGATTACCGCACGAATTTCGTAAGAGCTTTTGGCCTTCCTGGAAGAGGAGCCAGACGCCCCGAGTTCGTTTCGGCGGAAAGGCTCCGACGCGATCGTTTTACCGATCGAAATGCGCTCTACCGGCTTCCCTTCGCCTTCCGCAACTTTCAAAGTTGATTCAGACGCGTTCACACGAAAGAACTTCATCTGGCGTGTGTAGGTGGATTAGCTTAGAGTACCTATATAGCGAGAGTATGGACGGATCGCTTCATGGAGGAATTAGGGCCCAAAAGTGCAGCCACCCTTCTAACCGACTTCTAACGCACATAATGGAGATGTTGCAATGTTGCATGTGTGAGGGATTTGCGATTTGACTGTTGTTTCTTATGTAAAAGCTCGCGAGAAACACGATGGTACCACTGGTTTTCTCTGAAATCAACTCCCAAGCTCAAAAAAAGCTCTCAAAGTGAGGCCAAAATGGGGGGGGGATATCCCGCCCTACCCTGAGAGTCCACCTCTACATCAAAACAAACTCTTCATGCAAAAATAGAGAACAAATACATTAGCAGGGTTGCCATGTTTTCAGACAATACATCAAGACAAACTCTCCATGCAAAGATAAGGAGCAAATACATTGACAGGGCTGCCACTTTATTTGGAGACTCTAAAACTGAAAACAAGGCAGCCCTGTCAATGTATTTGCTCCCTATCTTTGCATGGAGAGTTTGTTTTGATGTAGAGGTGGACTCTCAGGGTAGGGCGGGATATTCCCTCCATTTGGGCCTCACTTCGAGAGCTTTTTTTGAGCTCGGGAGATGATTTCAGAGAAAACCAGTGGGACCATCGTGTTTCTCGCGAACTTTCACATAAGAAACAGCAGTCAAGTCGCAAATCCCTCACACATGCAACATCTCCATTTCACTGCCAGTCTTTGGTTTCAGGACATTCCGTCAACGATTTTTTGTCCACGCACCTGTTTTATCCAGTAGTTTACATCCATGCGTAAAATTAGCGACAGTGACTTGGTTCAAGCATCATATTTAAGTCTGATTTTAAAATTATATCGACAATATCGAAATGAGAAAATTGAAAGAGAAGGAGGTGTTGTTATGGTAACTCATTTTTTAAATGAAATTTTTCTTTCTTCTTGCGATCATCTTAGTAACAAGTAGCAAACATTTGTAAAACATTTTCAAGCGATGGCATCGATATTAATCTTAATGAGTCGTGTGTTGAAAGGAACTGTACAAAAATGAATATTAGAAGGGAAAAAACCAAAAAGCACGCAATTTTTATTTTTATTTTTAATCTCTATATATTTTCCTTTAATACATATCTTTTTCATCAATTTAAATGAGAATAGTCTATGCAGAGCGTGCAAGCATTTCAAAATCATGAGTTGAATAACGCTGACTTTGCAAGGTGAAATATTAGAGCCAAAAAGATTGGATCGGCGTGCAGCCAGCGCAAGAGGCTCACTGGCGCCTACAAACCTTAAGGGATACTTCACGCATTGCGCAATGTTTGAAGTATCTACTTAGGTTTGTAGGCGCCAATGCAGGTTTCGCTCTGGCCGCTCACTCGCCGTGCCGCGGCATGGCACCTCAAGTAACTATTTCACAACAGAGCTGTTTCTTAGTATCATTCGAAATTGAAGGCGCCCCAACATATTAAGAATGACGGGCATCTTTTAGGAATACGCAGCGTTCTCCGCAAAATAAATCAAGATGCTACGGCACAAAAAGAGAAGGGTAGTCCTAAAACTCGCCAAGTCCTAGCATTCGTATTTAATAAAGTTTAGCATAACTTTAAAATTATATTAGAGAAATTAGTGACTCGATTTAGGCAGAAAAATTCCTAAGTATGCCGTCAAGAATATTTTATTTTGAGTCTCAATAATAATTGGTACGTGGACCAAAACTCCCCTGCCGAAAAAACGTGTGGACGTAAATTATTGGGAAAAACAGGTGCACTGATAAAATGTCCTACAACCTAGTGTAAAATTGGGCGCGAAACACGATGGTCCACTTGGTTTCCTCTATAGCAAACCCCAAAACCCAAAAGAAGCTCTTAAAGTTGAGGCCGTAATGGAAGGGATATCCCACGTTGTCCTGAGAGCCCACATTTATATCAAGTCAAACCCTTCATGCCAAGATATAGGTGGCGATTACATTAGCAGGATTGCCAATTTGTTTGGAAACTCATCACTGGAAAAAAAAAAAAAAAAAAAAAAAAAAAAAAAAAAAAAAAAAAAAAAAAAAAAA